>PNRQ01000076.1:0-143442 GCA_003439915.1 Trichoderma atrobrunneum
TAAAGTATAAATTAAAGCTATTATAAAGGTAATATATAATAAGTAAAAGAAATATTTAAAAAGAAAAGAAATAATAATAATAATAATAATATTTAAGAAAAATATTATAAAGCCTAAGGTATATTCCTTTATATAGTAAAAGCTTTTACTTTAAATTTATAAATATATTAAAGTAAAGTTATATTTAATATTAATTTATAATTTATTTAACTATAAATTTACTATTTAAAGTAATTATAAAAAAGTAAATAAAATAAATAAATAATAATTAATTATAATATATATAGTTAAAAAGCTTAAAAAGTAGTAAATTATAATTAAATAGCTTTATTTTATTTAAATTATAAATAAAATATTTAATAAAGCTTTATAAATAGCTTTATTAAATAAAGGGTATATTAAAAAAAAGTAAATAAAAGTAAGTTATAGTAGTAATACTATAATATTACTAATTTTTATAATTAAAAATTAAATACTTAAAGGTATAGCCTTTAAATAAATTAATATTTTAAAATAAATTAAATTTTTTATAAAAGTATTAAAATTATAATTCTAATACTTAGGAATATATTATATTTTTAGTTTTATAGTTATAAATAGGAGTATTAAGCTTATTTTCTTTATAATAGAATAAGGCTTTTTATTTAAACCTTTATTGCTTTAAATTTAGGTTACGCACTTTGTAATATTAATTCTTGTCTTAAGATGACGGACGGAATTATTCAAGAAGAAATTTTAGGACGGCCTAGAGAACCTATCAGGCAAATGCTGGCATCCCATGTGGCGGCAGTTGTTGGGACCCCTGTTGCCCTGGCAGATTCTTATCGAAGGAGCTAGCAGTGCGTAGCGAGCCAAGTAAGATTAGCTGAATCGCTGCAGAATCTTTCAAGCCAAGGCGTTTGTTAGCTAGAGTTTGTTAGTGTACCTGACAGGGCTGGGCTGGCTGAAAGACAATGGGAGAAAAAAAAGTGGTGCGGATTGCGCAAACAAGAGTCATGCTCGCCACCACAAAAACTGATGGCGTTTGCCGTTCCTGATATAAGCCGGACATGTTGACGGAATGCGTGATACCTTTTAGATATTCCATAGATATGACGTGTAATTGAGCATGATATGATATTTGTAAGTTTGATAAGCCAAAGTATATGGTGATATACAGTACAGGTGAAAGATTTTCCATCTCATGGTTCCGGAGTATTGATGGAGAAATTATTTCGCCTCTCGCCTGATGCAGCTGCACGTGCGATAAGCCCACCACCGGCTACTCCAAACAGGCAACCCGAAGGTCGTCCCTGGTCGTCCATGTACATAATCGCCAACAATCTTGGCCATCAGAACCGCTTTTCTCTCCACCTGCAAAACTTCTCTCTATCACGCTCTCGCTAGCCCGCTGTGGATTTCGTATTATTGCTTGTTATGCGCCCGATGGCCGGCCGGCGGCGCTCAAACTACCGACAGGCTAACTGGGCGGGCTTTGCAGCTAGGTTTTCATGCCGTCAAGGGACCGAGATATACGCAGGATAAGCTGATGGAGTGGCAACGACGCAACGATCAGATGAAGAAGCTCCGATGATCACGGAAGGCGAGCCGATCATGGCAATGGCCAGCAAACTCTGTTGGCAACTATGGCGAACATCGATAGAGTCATGGCACGGCGGGATGGAGCAAGGCGGGAAAAAACCGGGGATGGGAAGAAAGATGGCGTCCGCCCCAAGTTACTCGACTTTGCAAGCCGCTTTCTTTACCTTTGGCATGCGGACGTTGGCAAGTTTAGATTCCTCACCGGCATCCCCCCACCCTCCGTCTCGCCATCGTGGCTGTAATTGCAAATCTAACTGGGTCCGGGACCCAGACAAGCTTTGCTCGCTGACATGGGACCCAACCGCTATCAAGGATGGATCACCACGCACAAGGGGGGAGGGAGGGGACATTCCAGACCTGCCAGACCTGCTAGAGATCCGACCCTCCTCGACCGGCCATTACTCATCTTTAAGCTTTTTCTCTCTTATTTACATGTCACGCAGCCGTGGTAGCCGTCTCCTTCAAGACTATGCAACATCATCTCCCTTTCTCTGGCTCGAAGCCTTTCCCTAAACCCTGAGACAGGTCTCAGAGCCGGCCGCACTGGCAGTCGGCACTCCACAACAATGTCAACAGACTCCAAGGATTACGCTGAAGTTGTCGATATCCCTACACCAGGCCGTAAAGGCAAGAAGCGCGTCGTCTGGAGCGAAGATGACTCCAGACGGGAGTCGGAGAGGTCATCAGCAAACCTCTCGGCTGGCCCCTCAATTGGTCTACCGATTGCTTCTCCCGGCAGTGGTGACTGGCTCTTGAGTGCCAGCTCGCCTGGATATATCAATCATTCACCCCAGGCATCTCCCAGCCTGCAATTCACTCCCCCCGGCGCCCCGGATGCTCAGGAATTGAGACTCGCCTTAAACAAGGTGCTGCTGACGGAAGAGGAGGAGCGTCACTTTCACGAGCAGCAGACGTCACCGATCCTGACACCCTTGAAATCTGGAGAACAACCTTCCCCAGTCCCAAGAATGCCGAGGCCAGTTTTGAGACGGAATACGAGCTACAATGTGCCCCAGGAACAAGAGGAGGCAGACAAGGCGGAGAAGCATGCCACGGAGCGGCAACTTCGATCCATGACCGACGCACGGCAACGGGCGGATCGATTAGCTGTGTCAGTGGGCGCCTTGTACTCACAATCTGCCCCGGGATCAAGACGAAACTCCATCGAACTTGAACGAGCATTCCAGCCCGTCATTAACGTCTCAGACGATCATGATCCAGAACTGGATGACGCCGCTATCACCACGACCAGTAGCAGCAGTACTGCTACTCTCAAGGAACCCTACTATCCCAACACACACTCCACCACCCATCGCACCCCCCATAGCTCTCGTTTGTACCAGCCACATGAAGAGCATGACAGAGCGGAGATGCTGGTCAACTCTCATGCTAAAAACCACCTGTTCCACCCACAATTCTCGGCAACGTCTGGAAGATCAACCCCAGTCATAATGCAGGCCTACGCCCAAGACTACGTTCCCAGGCCCTCTTCCTATCGTGGAGGCATCCTCTCTTCTCTGCTCAAGCTTTACCGCGATGACAACGGCGCCGACCACGGTCCAGGTAGCAGCGGGTTCACTACTCCTACTACAACGCCCTCAACTCCCGTCATGTCTCCGCATCCCTCGCCTCCGAATTCTAGACGCCCCTCAACCGTCAGCACTGTCCGATCGCGATCATCTAGCCGACTGAGAGGCTATCACAAATCTCGGGGCTCGACTTCCTCGGTTGCTTTGGGTGAGCTCCTGAAATCATCATCCATGTTTGCTGCCCCTGGCTCCAGCGAAATATCTGATCGTCTCGCAGAGAAGATCAAGAAGGAAAAGTTTGGAAAGCCAAAGAAGGAACAGATCCGAATCACAGTTCACATTGCGGGCATCATCGCACGCCACAGATACTTGTTGAAGCTATGCCGTGCCCTCATGATGTATGGCGCTCCGACGCACCGTCTTGAAGAGTACATGAACATGTCCTCGCGCGTTCTCGAAATCGAAGGCCAATTCTTATACATACCATCGTGCATGATTATCAGTTTCGACGACAGCTCAACGCACACAGCAGAAGTCAAGGTAGTCCGAGTGCCCCAGGGAGTTGATCTTGGCCGCCTACGAGATGTTCACAACATTTACAAGGATGTCGTCCACGACAAGCTTGGTGTGGAGGAAGCGACCCGCCGCCTAGATGAAGTCATTGATAGGAAACCCAAGTTCCAGACATGGTTCCGAGTGTTCATGTATGGTCTTGCCTCGGTTTGCGTCGCTCCATTTGCTTTCCAAGGCCGCTTTATCGATCTGCCTATTGCCTTTTTACTGGGCTGCTTAGTTGGGCTTCTTCAGCTCGTCTTTGCTCCCAGCAACGAGCTCTACGCCCACGTCTTTGAAGTTTCTGCTGCTGTCATTACGACCTTTATCGCTCGCGCTTTCGGGTCAATCCAAGACGGGAAGCTGTTTTGCTTCAGTGCTTTAGCTCAAAGCAGCATTGCCCTGATCCTGCCTGGCTACATGGTGCTCTGTGGATCTCTGGAGCTGCAAAGCCATAACATTGTTGCCGGTAGCGTTCGCATGGTGCACGCCGTCATCTACACTCTCTTCCTAGGTTACGGCATCACCATTGGAGCCTCCCTATACGGCATGCTCGACAGTAACGCGGCCAGTGCGACAACTTGCGACAATCCTCTCAGTTTCAACCGCGGATGGAACTTTCTCTTCGTTCCGGGCTTCACATTATGCCTGTGCATCATCAACCAGGCCCAGTGGAAGCAAACACCCGTCATGACTATCATGTCCCTCGCCGGCTTCTGCGTCAACAGCTATTCAAGCCAATACTTTGAGAGCAACAGCCAAATCTCCAACATGCTCGGCGCGCTAACCATTGGTATCCTGGCCAATCTGTACTCCCGACTCGGACGACACGTGCAAAACGCCTGGCTCGATCTTGTAGAGTGGTGGCAGGCGCGTGTCCAACCACGATTTTCCAAAAAGAAGCAAGAGATGCCTCCGACGCCCGACGAAGAATCCAGCATGGGAACACCTCCGGATCAGCCACAGCGACTACCCAGGAAAGTCGGCTATAGTCTTGCTGCTGCAGCCATGCTCCCGGCCATCTTTGTCCAGGTGCCTTCCGGTCTAGCTGCGAGCGGTTCCTTGTTGGCTGGCATCAACTCCGCAAATCTGCTAAACAAAAACGCATCCTCCTCCAGCAATTCTCAGATCGACGGTACTGCCTTTACTGTGCTATTGAGCGTCATCCAAGTCGCAATTGGCATCAGCGTGGGCCTCTTTATGAGTGCCTTGATCGTCTACCCGCTAGGCAAGAGGAGAAGCGGGCTATTCAGCTTCTAATCTCTAATAACGATAACAATCTCCTCGCATTGCTGTTTTTCTTTATTTGTTTTACTCTTTCTTTTCTCTTCTTTTCATTTCAGCGTTTGTTTGCCAGCGAACACTCCTAGAGCTAGAGCCGGGAGCAGCATTTCATGTCAATTTTACTCTACTTTCTTCTATTTTTCTTGGAGCACAGCACAGCTGAAGATCATTATGTCAATATCCACATACTACAAGATCTATTATAAAGAGATGGGCAACAGAATACCAGAAGCCGCAGGATACGATCTAATACGCACTGCTGTTGGCACAAATACAACAAGACAGGCGGCTCCAATTGTTTTACTTTATTCCATTTTCAGTCCTTTTAGCGTTTTGGCTTTTCTTTTTCTAGCGGTAGGAGTTGGAAGGACATTTTGTTTTCTTTGGATCTTAGATGTCTCACACATTAAACACAACATACATCATATACAGCGTCCTTTTTTATTTTCCTTTGGAGCAACTACATGAAGGCGATAGATGGAGGGAATACATATACACGGCTTAGATACCTTTTTGTTAGAAATCTTGAATCAAGAGATTCCGCAACCGCATGATCTCAGAATGTTTCACGTACTCCAGAGAAGCTTTCAGACGCACATATGAGACTGAGTCGTGATGAAACGCAAGCCACTCTCCTCCAATTATACACCATTATCTCGTATTAAGTAATGCTTGTATAGAAAGTACTTTTGTCCTAAACACCCCCGTCCGGTTCTTTCCTGCCACCTCAGCTAATTAACCCACGCCCGCTATGTACATGGTCCCAAGGGAGACGACGGAATGAGCCAACTGAGATGTATCAGAACCACGTGGGTTTCTTGATCAGCTGGTAGTGAATCATTGGTAACGAGAGGCCAGAAGATGAAATGTGGATTGGGAGAGAATGTATGAGGTTTGAGTTGAATATGCGGGGGAGAGACATGTGATGCTTTGGGTATAGGGGCGTGAATGTTTGAGAGTGAAGGAGTTCAGACTCATCTTTGAGGATCTAATTAAAGGGATATAATGAGAATCGAAGTCTGTGTTTATATGAGTGTATATGGGCAATGAGGGCTGACCTTACGAAGATGAAGCAAAAAGCAGCAGCCCAGAAGATATCAAGCTGTAGTGATATCCAGTATCACTGCTCAGACATTTTGAAGCACTACATCTGAAACCATGAAACCCAAGCAATTGGCATGTGTCATCCTGATATCATGTGCAGAATTAGTCATTGGAGCCCTCGGTGTCCATGTCTTACTCGTATGCGTTGAGCAAGGGTACCGCATCTCACGATCTAATCTAGCTACAAATTACGTTATATCAACCTCGCTGGAATTTCGGTTTAAGCGTTTTCTGATCCCGTGACGCCTCGGTATGCTCCATGTAACTTAGGTATTTCTGTAAGGCTGCTTGGTATTACACGGTTGCTGAGTATTAGGTTGATCTTGGAGCTCATACTGAAGGGAACGCTAACTGAAGAATCTCACGATGTCACTATAAGATTACTCTGCTTGATATTCTGTATACCAGAACCCACCACAAGGCGGGACAAGTACCCAATGACTGCTCTGTTCAAATTTGGAAACACTGCACAATAAAAGACTTATCCAAGCACTTTATTTCTTGCTCCTGCTCACTTGGTCTGTCATTTGTCTTTCCCTAAGGCCGCGCATCGATGTTAACGCTTACCCGGGATTAGTTCGCCTCGAAATGGGTCAATACTCGCACCACCGCAGACCAGGCTCAATGCAGGACCCAACCGCACTGACACGAAATTTCTCATACTAATCCAGAAGCAATTGATCCCATAGTATTAAAAAGAAATTCAATATAAGCCAGATCATACTTTCCAAAGCCTCAATTCATGATCTAAACCCAATGTGTTGTCAAATGTCCTAGCGTTTATAAAGCACTTCCGTGAAGCTTATTCCCGTCAAAAGTCATCGGCCAAATGGTCTAGTGGTATGATTCTTGCTTTGGGCTTACCAACTCAACTGCAAGAGGTCCCGTGTTCAATCCACGGTTTGGCCCCAAACCTTTCTTTTTGTCTTTTTCTCCTTCGCCCGCGATCGTCTAATTTGAAATTTTTTGCCTACATGGTGAATTGGGATTTCTTTTTAGACGGACATGTCAATTACTTAGTTGTATTGGGCAGTATTAGAGCGTTGTTTGTTTATGGAGATGATGGTGCCCCTCAATCGAGTCACCGCACTTACACACTTACATGTCTCTTACACGAGATGTTACCAAATACACCAATTTTATTTATAATCAAGCAAAGCTGCGAAGCAGGTTTGCGAAGGTGACAGCCTAAGTGAACTGTAGCTTCCAGCTTTGTTTCTTTAATCAGATAAAATGCCAACGCTAAATAAAGTCAAAATCGAACTCAACTGGTAATTGGCTCTTCTTACCCGGCGTCACCGCCCTGTGATGTAGTTAAACCTCTGTTTTTGGTGTTCGTTTGCATCTATAATATATATTGCAATATTAATTTTGTAGCGTAAGTACGTACTTAAAAAGATACGTACACCTCCTCGATGTCACTCGGCCATAACAATCGCAAATAGCTACCCAACGCTCCGGTCAAATTCAGATGCGCTTAGTATAGAAAAAAGAGCATTTCCTCAGCTTTAAAATGGTATAGAATTCGCTATATGAGAAAGCGTACTAATAATGGAAAAATACTATAGAAATGTAGTGTGGGTACGGCGCCGCAGGCAGGCCCCCGGCAGGGCCCCCGGAGGGCTCCCGGAGGGTAATATAGTAACTAAATTCCCAGCTGCTTTGCTTGCCCTTATGGACGCCTTTAGCGGGCATCAGACTTGTATCAGATTGACATTGCTTCATCATATTGTAACATCTACCTAGTACTTAGTCCAGTACTTTAAGCATATCATACGCCTTGTGCGAAATCGCCTTCTTAACCGTCGCCAAAGGATTCATCTTCGACTTCTTCGGCTTCTCAGTCGCAGTAATCTCCACCATATCCTCATCCTCATCCTCATCCTTCACATCGACCTCTCCCTCCTCCTCCTCCTCCTCTTCAGCCTCAAACATTCCATTATCCATAAACACCTTCAACATGCCCTGCGAATACCCGCTCACCAACGCCGTGCCCGCCTCCCCCGCGAGCACCGGCTTCGGCGCAGTCCCGCCCGCTCTCCCACCCGCGAGATTCCAAAACACGAGCTCTGGCAGCTCATACCCGTGCTCCTCGTATTTCGCTTTGATCCTCTCATAGGAGGACGACCACGTCGCATGTTTTTGAGGTCCGTCCGATGCATAGTAGTTGTAGCCGCTTTCTGCCGAGTCGAACTGCATGTCACTGAAGACAAACACGCGCTTCACCATGTCCTTCTGCTTGAGGTTGTTTTCGATGGCCAGGGGAAGAATCAACTGTTCGAAAACAGCCACGAAATCCGTACTCCCACCCCAATCCGCACGCATAATCCCCTGAACCTTCTCGGGAAACGTCTTGTTCATACTGATCGACTTTATCGACGGCCGCTCATGGAACGTAATAAACTTGCCACCAAACGGCTCCTCCGTCACCTCCGCAACTAACAGAGACAGTCCAATCGCAGAGTGCATGGGCGTGGTGCCGTCCTTGAAGACGGGGCCGCTCATGCTTCCAGACACGTCGCACACTGCAATGCAGGAAGAGAGAGTGCCCGATTCTTTTATCCGCTTAACGAGCGTCTTCCACTGGCCATCGGCAACCTTGGCCTCAATCTCCCTCGTGGCTTGATTGAAGAGCTCCTGCTGGCTGAGATGCTTCAGATTGGATGCGGGAGCTTTGGATGCAGCGCAAACTAGTGTAGAGGGCAACAGGACAGCTCCCGAGATATTGGCCTTTCCTTCAGCAACCTTGTTAATATACTCTTGGAAGTGATCTAGATCCTTTTCGATGAAGACTCGGGTGTAATTCTTCATCGCGATGGACGGCACGCGGTCATACTTGATCTTGTCAAATGTACTGGCGCTTATATCCCGCTCCACGACCTCGAGGTGCTTTCTCAGGGCGGACACGTCTTTGCGATACTGCTCTCGCGCGTAACGCAGATATACCTCTCGATTATCTGCTGCAGAGGCCACACTGGCAAGCGACTCTCGCGGATACAGGATCTCGGCGATGGAGCTGATGATGCAGGTATGTCTGTCGTGGAAATTGCCATGCGAAGGAGCCCACTTTGCGCAGAGAGAGATGCCCCTTTTGGCTCTGGGATCAGAGTCCCGGAGAGCTTCCAGATCAGAGTGAAGCTGCTCAGCAAAGAGTCGCGCCACAGCGACATGCAAAGTTCGGTAAACGGCATTGGTGTTGAACCAATCCATGGAGGCCGCATGCCGGTCATCTCGTTCCCGGTGCCTGGCCAACTTGAGCTTTCCAACACGTATCGCCTCTTTCTCTAGGGCATTTGTCGGCTGTTCAGCTTGTAGTTCTCGCTTCGCAGCCCTTATTCGAGCCGCCTCAGCTTTTGCCTGAGACTCCTCAAAGGCCGCGACTTGCTGGGCGAATTCGGGATTTCCAATGCGAACGGTTAGGTCTTCCAAGACGTGTCTGTTGGGCTTCGCTCGCATCTCCTTGGCCTTTGCCCTCCGTTTAGAAGCCTCTATGGCGGCAGCACGTTTTGATGACTTGGCTGATCGAGCAGTCTTTGCTGAGCTCACGCCATCCTTCTTCCTTTTTCGCCTCGCCAGCACAGCATTCTTGATATCCTCGTCTTCCACATTCAAGACATCCCTCGGATTCTCAAGAACATCCAGTTTCTTCTCCATCGCCAAAACAAGGATATTCAGCAAGTCTTTCCAGTAACCATGCGAGACTCCATGTCGAACATCATACTGATCCACCGCATTCTCATCTCCTTCACGCTTTTCCACCTTGATAAACCCTTCATCCTTTTCGTTCTCCTTCTGGACCTTCTTCTCGATGATTGGCCTACTGAGCCATCTCAAGTTACCGACAAGAGTGAGCGGGTGATTCTTCGCCAGCCAGCCAGCGGCACGGTAGAAGACGTTTTTCGAGCTCTTGCCCAGATGTATTGAGCGCGCATTGAAGATGATTTTCAGAGTAATGAGAGGGTGTACAGCCCAGGCAGCGTCGAGCAGCTCCTTCAATCGATCACCAGAAACGACTTCTTCCATTTCGAAGAAGAGGTCGACCAGTGCGTTTTGGGTAGATCGAAAGGCGACGTCTGAGTTTTCCGTCAACATGCGGTTTAGAAACTCTTCGTCTTCCTTTTTCCGATCGGGCTGGGATGATTCTTTGTCTTCGCCAGCCAGAGTGATGCCGTCCATTGAGTCTTCCATTTCCAGGGACTCCATCGACATCACCCCATATTCACCCCGCAGTTCATCGGCGACATAACTGTCAAAGGCAGCAGGTGATTTGAACAAGGCATCGTGGGTAGGGAAAAGGACAGGGTATGATGTCTTCAAGAACCAAGGCACCTCTTGGGCCTGGGCCTGATCTTCAGCTGCAGCCATGATGAGGGCGACCGCAAAGTCTGGGGTATAAAGATGGAAACGAAAAAATTGAGAACAGAGAACACATGTTTTATGGGATATATATATGTGAGTATATGTTGTTGGTCAGAAGTTCCTGCGAAGCGGTTAGTCATACGGCGCAAATCCTACGGAGCTTAAAGAGGCTCGCCGAGGTGACTCAGACGGGCATGCAGGCAGAAGCCACATGAAGCCGCATTGGTCAAAAAGAGAACGGGCGCGGTTGGACGGATCAAGCATCATGATTGGACAGTTGGCTGAAGATGGCAAGAATGGATTATCAGTGGCTCGGTAAAGCAATTGTGCTTGGATCTGGTGTCTCGCATGTGAGGCTGATTGATAGGCTTAAGCAGCTTGGCAGCATAGCCCCGGACTCTAGACTTTAGCGTGCTCGGCTTGACTTGGCCAAATCTCAAGATCGATCTTAGCGGCAAAAAAAGCAAACAGTGATCGACGACGGCGATAGACTACTAGAGTAAGTAAGCACCTAGGTAGCTGCAAAAAAGGCAATAGGACAAGTGATGAAAAGTTCATGAGCTATATTTTGCTTTTGATAAAAAAGAAAGAAATAGCTAGCTATATACATGTGGTATCTCGTAGATCAGCAACGTGGAAATCATTAATTAGTATAAAATGGTAAGTAAAAAGAAACGCCATGCTTCGTCAAAGATGCATCTGCTGGCTAATAAGAAAATGCATGAGTATGCCGCCAAGTGGTGTCACAGCTTGTCCTCCGCCATGTGACTCCAATGGCGATGATGATGATAATGTTGTTGTTGTAGTAGGAAGAATATGCATATGCTGCATGTAGCGTATTTACTTAAAGACGTTTGGATATCATTTCCAAATACTGTTGCTCTTCCTGGGTGAGATAGACGTGCTCAGGCACAATGACCTGTCCAGGCTTGATGATGATATCGGCGGCATAAATGGTGTCCTCCTTTTCCAATTCGGTCTCGGCAGCGGCATTCGCCTCGACATCGGAAACGTATCTCGCATCGCCTTCTCCGCTGCTAGCATCCTCGGGCTTGGATTCAGTTTCCTTGGCCTTCTTCTTGGATGATCGGCGGCGGAACATGGAGTTGGGCTGCCTCAGATCTTCGGGAGACCACCAGTAGACGGGAAATTGGCGCTCGATGTTGTTGATAAGGAGGGCTGCACCAAGCATCAAAGTGCACCCCAACAACATGACGGGGATCAGAAACCAGCCGACTTGGATAAGAGTTGGATCAACGACGGCCAATAGCGCGGTTGCACCAGCCGGAGGGTGAACAGTTTTGGTCAGTGCCATCATTGCAGTAGCAGAAGCGCAAGCCAGAGCACCGCCGAGCCATTTGATATCTTCAAAGTTGTCACTGAGAAGGAAGAGCTTTCCAACGGCACAGCCAATGATGGCGGAGATGACTTGGCCGCCGATGGCGTTTCGCGGTTGCGCAAGAGGCGATTCAATGGCGTAAAACTCAAGGACGGCAGCAGCACCCTGAACGTAGCATCACCAGTTAGTTGCAACAATCATAAAATGTGCGTATATGCGTATACTTATACACGTATTCGTACCAGATATTTCTAAGATCGACTTACAAAACTGCCCACGATGAGAGGCACGTGGTGGGGTGGGAACGAGGCGACATGCTTTCCAACGGCTTCAATCATGGCAATAGCACCAAAGACGCCGAGGAAAGCCCAGAAGATGGGCATCAAGTTGCCTGTTCCCTGAGGCTTCGTCTTGCGAAAGCCAAACCAGTAGGCGATGGGGTAAGGGATGTGGTTCCATGGCGGAGGAGGGATCAGGGGATTGAGGAACCGGTCAATGTTGAAGTTCCAGGAGTGGTGGATGGGCGCCATCGTGTCGGCTTGTCGCAGCTGAGGCTGGTATAACACGCGTTGATGCTGGCTATGTCAGACAGGAGAGAGGTTTAGTCGTCGTGATGTTGTTTTCGGCACAGTTATGAGCGAGTGCTGGTGGCGAGAGGGTGTTGCTCAAGTTGAGGCAAAGTTGTTGACAAGTCGAGACAAGGTGAGCTGAGACTGAACTGAATGGTCAAGACTCGCCAAGGCCACGAGGGAACGGGCCTCCTAATATACAACACCCGCTTCGAAATAGTTTAAAGAGCGAAAAGAAAAAGTTGAAAAGAAAAAGACGTAAAAGCCGAAAAGATGACGAGGGAAGTTTGTGTGTGCCGCGGAGATTTGTCGAGCTGCATCTAAGATGAGGAGAACGTCAACGGCCGGACTAACAAGCGACAAGTACACCGCGCGTACCTCGGGATTGGCGAGACTCAGCGATGCGCAGGCATGAGAGTTAGTTGCAAAGTATCGGTCAAAGCGCGAGTACGACGAGAAACAAGAAGCAGGAAATGCTGGCTCGCATCTGTGCGGAACTGGCTTGGTTCCCTTTGGTTCCAGCAGCGGCCAGTCAGAGGGAAAGCTTGTACGTAACAAAAGCAGCTTTGAGGAAACCGCAGCCCTGCCGACCCCTGCGGCAGCTGGGAGCCCCACAGCTTTCCCTTTTTGCGGGAGTCGGGGGTTGGGTTTAGGGCGTTAACGAAGTGGGGTTTGCATGATGTAGTTTGAGGTATCTTTTGGCAATGGGAATTGTGCCATTGGGGTTGACGATGTTGGCATGGATATTATCAAATTGGATTAGTTCATTGAAAGTCAAGGGCATTTGTTACCGTATACCTAATTACCTAACATGATGTATAATTGTAAAATTCTGATATCCAGCAATTCACAGTTTACTTGCGTTAATCTCCCCTTGCTTCAAGCATCACATCACCAACAGACATCAGGAGGTAGTCCCACCAACTCCCCGCATCGCAATTGCCAGATTACCATATGCCTGAATCATTCACCCAATTCAATTAAATTCCATTTGACCGTACCTTTCTAGTAATCAATCCATTACCCTAGCTCGCAGCTGCATAGGCTACTCGCTATTCGCAATTCACCAGTTGACCTTTTCCCCGGATTGTTGGTGTTGCGGTACTTGCCGGTACAAGAGTTCGGGTTTGGCTCGGAATCAGCACGCCGGAATACAGCCGGTGCAGCGCCAAAGCAGCAAATCGGGCAGCGCGAAATCGTCAAAAATCTGCTTCGGCACCCATCGCGGGAAAGGAGTTTTTGGAATTCTTTTTGTTCTAGCACTGCATATGATGTCTTCTGGGGGAGGGTTTATTCTCCGGTCTAGCTGCATTGAGTCCCGTTCATCCCGGATAACCGTTTGTCTTGGCTTGTCTATCTCATTCTCTTCAATGGATGCTTTTTTCCTTTTGCCCTGCCCTTATGACGTTGTTCTCGAAGCCAAGCTAGTCCCACTTGGCCGACATAAAATCGACGCCCGGTCGATTCGCTTCAGCGTCACTCGGCAGCCTTGCAGCCGTTTTTTTCTTTAGCTTGCTTACGTAGCATTCGCAGAAACCTTCTCAAAAGGGAAATGCCTGGCTCTAAAAATACAAGCCGTTGAACCGTTGCCGACAACCGATCAAACAATGTTTCAAGCTGTTTTTCTGCAGTGAATCATCCCCCTAGATAGGTAACTTTCGACGTGAAATGAGTTTTTTTTTCTTTTCCATTTTTGGATTTGCGTGATGTTTTCGGTGCTTGACTCGGCAGATATAGAATGCGGCATGAGCTGACTTTGCTCTCACCTTGTGCACATATTACAGAGTATTCTGGGCTATGAGAACGACACATCAGATCCATCCTATGCTCCGGAGCTGACCTAGACAGTCAACCAGATTTTGCCAAAAGTCTAATAACTTGCATAATGAGCATACTATAACTGAACTTCATGATAACATTCTTACATCTCTCTTGGTGACTTGCATCAAACTCCCCTACGGTCTTGCATCACGCCGAGCTCAGATGTCTGTCTCTATAGTTGGAACTTAAACACTCAGCAGTTCGTGCCAAGTATCTAGATGAGATTGCCGCTAATGCAGCTCACACTCTTGCGAGTTTTGTCAACTGCGCCTCTTAGAGATAGTTGTCTGTGATTCACTGTCACTGTAACCCCATATTTTCCTCAGGCACCCAAATGGCTGTCAAGATGAAGCAAACGTCCAGTGAAGGCATTCCGCCGGTGTTGACGATGGCAGCTCGTGCACTATAGCAATTCCCAACACAGTAAATCGCACTTCACCGCCCAAGACCTCTGCACTTCTTAGCCTTCAACTGCAGCTTCTTCTTCCATCCTGCAGCTTTGTTCTCTGCCTCCATCTTCTCTCATTGTTCCTCAAAGTCACAACTTCAACTTCAACTTCAACTTGCATGACCATTGTCCTCTATTCAACACAATGGCTGTGCCAAACGCAGGTCGGCTAATTGATCTCACGCCTCCTCCATCCGTTACAGCCTCCTCTTTCCATCATGGAGATCGGGGCGATGCTACTGTATCTGCTGATCCTCTAGCGCAGCATATGATTGGCCAGTCGAATGTTTCCCCTTCTCAGCCATTCATCACTGCTCCAGGACAGAGTTTGGAGATCGAAGCAAACAACTACAACAACAGCAATCAAGACAAGAGACATGGCAATGAGCATCAGCGAAGCTATAAAAAGCGTGCTGAGTGTCTTGAAATCTTTCAAGAAATCCAGAATGCTTTATGGCGACAATTTCATCAGATACAGAGTATTGTTTTTGACAGTGTAAGTTGATAACTGCCACCTCTCACTTACACAAGCTAGTAGAAACATGTGCACATGGGCTCACATGACTCCTCACAATAGAAAGAAGTTGAGCACATACTTCAAGAATTGGCAGAGGACGAATTGGATATCGATTTGGTTCGCGCCCTTCGAACGCTGGGCAATTCTCTCACCGGTGTTCGACATATTCTCAAGGGAAATATTGTCATGATGGAGGAGGCAAAGGCCAATCCATGTCTTTCTAGTTCGGTATGTGCAAGAGACATATCTAACAGTCATCTGTTCATGTGGCAAGACGGGTAGGGTACTAACTAGGTTGTGTGATAGGAGTCTGGCAATTCAACTCCGCAATCCGACGAACGAGACGTGCCAAACAGCAGAGCAGAATCACCAGACACCGTGGAGACAGAGATTGATCTTTTGCTAGATGACGGCCTTCCCGATGAGCAGATTATTGATATGACTGAGCTTACTGATGATGAGCAATTCTTCTTAACCGAAAACGGGGATATGGAATTGCTAGAAGAAACCGTCTCGTTTGTCGATACGCCAGGAGGAAACGCACCCTTTCACCTAGATTTGGAGTATCAGTCCGATGTGGCAGAGGTCTATGTGACCACTCCAACCACAGGGCTGCAAAGCCGTCGTGTCATGCTCACAAACTTGCCGCCTGACGCAACCATGTCTCAGATCACACGAGGTATTCAATGCCACGGTGGACTCCTTGGCATCATGATACTCAACACTGCCCCGATTTTCGGCAATGATACCAAGACCGCCATGCTTGAGTTCGTGTATCATCAGTCGGCCACCGAATTTACACACGACGCCAACACCTCTCATCTCTTATACGAGGCCAAAAACGGTGACGTCTACAGCGCCAACGCATGGCTGATCTCATCTTCCTCCTATGGTTTTGGAAGGATCGACAAGGGGCTTCTTAATCATGGATGTGCTCGTCGTTTCCTTCTTAAAGGGTTTCCGAAGGAGTGCATATGGTACTTCATCGACGCCATTGGCATGAACAATATCGTGTCTGTTGACTACAATGAGGCAAACGACGGATTGACTGTTGAATTTACGACTCTCTTTCAAGCAAACAAGGCTGATTGGCTCGTCTTCTCGGGCAGATTCTCCGACTTTTATACTATTAACCCAGAAGGTGCAAACTGGCGCATGTTCCTAGCTGATTCGACACATACAAACGAGTCGTTGTCCAGAATCCGTCTTCGACAGCGTGAAAGTCCAATCTCGCACCCCTTCGGAGACGATCTGGAAGAGCAATGGAATCGTTATCCGTACAACGACTACTTGCCTCCCCATCTTCGGAAGTCAGCCGCTGAACTGGGACCAACACGGGTCTCTCTAAAGACACGCTTAGCATTGCAGTATGATATTGACGAAAGCGAAGTCGACGACTACCTTGACGATCTCGAGGCCCACAAGGACACCGAGTATCGTATCATCGGCAGCGACATCACCTTGACCCGCCGCAAATGGGGCTGGAAAGTCTCAGCCGAGGACGAGGCCAAGCTTCTCCTGGAAAACACGCTCCACGAGCCTGACTGGGCAGACTACTGGGATGAACACTTCAAGGCGTGTGGCGAGATCAATCGTCGCAAGTGGGAGCACTACGGCATGGTGGCCAAGCACCGCCGCGAGAAAGCTGTTCAGCAGGGACTCGGCCCGAACACGGTACCCAAGTGTCCCAAGGGCTGTGAGATGGGATGCCGCGACATCAAGGCAGTGCCTGCGGCGGCTGTCGTGAAGAAGTTTCTTGAGAAGAGAGCGCTTGATTAGATGGAACGGGGAGAGTGATTGGATGGAGTTTGGGTGAAAAGGGGACATTTGCTTACAAGGAAATTAACATCGATTTGAGCTGGCCATGGTTATTATTCAAAGGATTTGGAAGGGAAAATAGTATTCGGGGATTCACTTTTACTTTCAAGCAGGCTTCATTACGGCTATACGCTCTAGGCTCATCATTAGCAGAAGAGAGCACATAAGTAGCTGAGGAGCATAGTCTCGCAAGTTATTTATAAACAGTATGCCGATTCGTTATTACACGTTCATAATTGGCCATATAATATCTGCCACAAGTGTGAGGGCAAATCATACATACAGACTCCTCTTCAGAGCACAATGCCCGCATTAATAGTCCATCTCCACATCCCCATGCATAGACCTATATCGTCTTCGAGTACCTATATGTAACTGTATGTTTCCTGTCCGTCAGAGCCGAGAACCCAGGCCATTATCAGCTTGTCAAATCCCCCAAGGGGAATCCGGCAAGCTGCTAGTAATCAGCTGAAAAAGGATGCTCAGAAGTGTAGTTCGACTCCCCAATATATATCCCTCCAGAATGCCCCCCGTATCTCATTACACCATCCACCTCATCATCACTAAATAAAACAAAACCGGTAATCTCAAATTCCACAACCCTTTCTCCCTCTGCTTCACCATGTACACAACGATCTTCTTCCCAAGCACCTCTGTAAATGTGCTCAACTTAAACACCGTCTTCAACACCCCTGTAGGCGCCTACATCCGCCCCTCAACCACCCGCTCAATTACCCTCACCACCACCACAAACTACCACACCAAAATCCTCTGCAGCTTTTCTTGCATCGCCGTGCCCTGTGCCGGTACGCCGAGCTACATAACCCATCACCTTTGACGACGTCGAAGTCCTCGATACCGACGTCTCGGAGGGCTTTATGGATTTCACACTTTATCCCGCTCAGGACTTGGAGTTTCCAGACGGCGTTAAAGAGATAAATGTTGTGCTAGAGGTTAATATACCGAGTGATTCTAACGGGTTGGTTATCAAGAATATTTCGATGAAGCTGTTTGAGGATTATAACTGAACTAGTCGTTACATCATACTGAGTGTTGTGATTCAACAAGGCAGTAGATTAAATAGTTATGGGAGACTGTCAAAGAAAGAGAAAGGGCTATTTATCCTAGACTTCGAGTCACGAAGTCAAGAGACAGATACATCTGATGTAGGATACACAACGAGAAGAACTACCCATCTTCCGTCAGAACTGTCATCTCCTGAGCTCTGTATTTACTCGATTAGCAGGCTGGTAGAATGGAATTATCAAGAATGTATTGTCATTTCATGCAATATAGAAAGAAGTTGAAACTGAAAAGTTATTCACTACAACAAGACAATATTGAGCAGTCTGTCTAGTCACTCCATGCCTAGTATACGACTTAAGCATTCAACAGAACCATGTTGCTTCAAAATGGATATGTAAGGCTGTTCACTCATGTTTCTAATCCCAAGCGCGCAACCCTCCAGCAATAGCAACACCAAATGTATATCATGAAAGGTATATCAAATTCCTTGCGCCATTTGCCATGCGCCCCCCAGAAAGACTCAACTCGAGTTTCAGCTAATGTCATGATATCCGTCGCACCGCTTTCCTTTCCGCGCGGGAAAAAAGTAAACCAAAAATAAATAAATAAATCGCTATTCTAACCCCAACATGTTATCAGAAACCTGTCATTGAAACCCCCGAAATACGCCAAGTGCAGTCGAGACGGCGTTAGCAGTCGGCCAGACATTCTGACTCTGCAGCTCATTCTCTCCACCTTCCGTGACGACAAAGAATTCATCCTGCCCATCTCCAGCGAGCTCGTCTTCTTCGCCGTCATAGCCCTCATCCATCATGTCGAGGCTGTCTTGGTCCCCCGCAAAAGCCTCACTAACGCTGCCATACTTTTTGCGGATTCCGGGCCACGTCAGTTTGGATTGTTTCAAAGAGCCCTGTTTGTGAGCGCTCTGTTTGGAGATGCCATTCTTGGTGCCAGTTTGTTTGGGTTTGCTCAGTCCCTTTGCGGAATTGCCCTGTTTGTGTGTGCCCGATTTGGCTATGATTTTCCGTTTGTTTTTGGATATCTTGAAGAAATTCCGCACAAGGCTCGCCGGAATGTTTTCTTCAGGCTCCCATGTCCTCTTTTGATCCGGCGGCCAATCACCCTCCCAACTGACCTTGAAGTATCTCACTATGCCACGGCCATCTACCTCGTAATATTCGACGTCTTCAATTCTCTCCACAACCCAGTCGATTTCCCCTTGGTTTTCCCCTTGGTTTTCTCCTTGAGGCTCGGCCTTTGGTGCATCATCTTCAGGCCTGGGCCTTTTCTTCGATGTCTTTGGTTTGGCTGCTGGCTGCTGGCTTTCAATTACTGCCTTGCCCTCTTCACTGGCAGTCACCATTGGGGGATTCGGTATCGTGCTCTGCCCCGCTGGTATAAATGATGATAGTCCCAGTCCTTGCTGAATTTGACTGTTCTGTTTGACGTCAGGTTCGGGTTGCTGTGAGCTCTGCGTCTTGACCGACGTGTGTCCGTTGCTTAATCTTGGTGGTGTGCTGAGCCGTATAATCGATGATGGTTTAGGTGGTGCTTGTGGCTGCTTTATTTTCATAGGTACAGTGTCTACTCGTGAATCATTTCGCATGACTTCGGGTGCCTCGCTAGGTAAAGGGCTTTCTGTGTCTTCGGACATTTCATACTCCATGGGTAGATAGCCATGCAAGCTCTGAAACTGCTCCTCAGCAATCTGTCGCGATGGGCTTCCTTCTTCGTCCTCCAACCACTCAAATTCCTCCAACCTTGGCTTTTTGGGCGTCGAGAGACTCATGGCGCCTGGCTTATGCCGTGACTTTGCCTGGGCGACGGTTTCCGGCTCAGCGACAACTGCAGACTCTATCTGGCTGTGCGCCGGCGGTCTTCCCCTCTTCTTCTTCATCTTTTGCGGTGCCGCCAGGTCTGATTTGAGTTCTGCCTCCAATTTCTCCCTCTCGTCGTCCAATTCCTGCTCCAGCCGTTCTTCAAAATCCTCGAGGGTTCGCGGAGAGACATAGTCTAGAACCTGCATGGCCGGAACTAGCTTGCTCGCGGCTGGAAGGTCGCGCCACCCAATGAGGTACATCATCCGTTTAGGCAGAGGCCGTCCATTGGGCGCGAGTCCGGGCGAAGGAAGCAGAAGGCGTTCGGTGATGTAGGCGGTAGAATCGCCGGGAAGAAGCAACGACACCGGTTGCAACGGCGGCCCGCTGCCCGGGACATAGTCGGCGGGTTTTGAGGCGAGAGGAATAACGATTCGCGATTTTGTAGAGGGCTTTGCAAAGGGCTTCTCGAGAGATGGTTTGCCCTTTGGACCGGTTGATCGAGGCAACGGCGCCATGCCCCGGCCAGCGAGGCGGCGGTCCCAGAAATCGGGATCGAAGAGCATCATGACAGGATGCCGCGGGGGAGATGGGCTAACGAGCAGCCAACGGGTCTGTTCATCGTCTGCATTTACGGTCGTATCGACACGGCGTCGACGGGCGCCGCAAGCGGGTGGGAGTCGCGTGATGCTGAGGTGAAATCGGGTGGGAAAGTCAATATCGCAAGGGACGCGACGTCGAAGTTGAAAGGACGATGATGACTAAGCTCGCTCGTTCTTTGTTCTTGTTCTCGTCCTTTGTTTGTCTTTCAACCTATGTTCTCTTTCATGCGTCATGTAACCATTGTCATGAGCATAATACGGCATCTGTGTTAGCTTCTATTCTGTAAGTCAGTAATAACATCAATTAGAATAGGCATTGAGTTGACATCAACGTTTGACTTGTCATTATTAGTATTGAGCCCTTTCTCATTGCTTGCATTTGAACGATTAGAAGTACCCGCTCCATTCGCCCGTTAGCCTCTAAAGCTCGCTGTAGCTCAGCGCATCGGGTGGGGAATCCTTGTCACAGCTGCTAAAGCACCACCAAAGCCGACGCAGAAAAGCAACTGCAACTCTGCATCTCAAACCCTCAACCCTGCAAAAAAATCTCCAAAAAAGTCTGCGATAACAACAGAAGCAGCAAGCAATTGTCTTTGCGCTCTCTCTCCGGCTTCTCCCCGCCGATTCTTCTCTTCAACCATCACATTATTCCAATTGGCGACGCCTCTCAGCATCTGCCCGCCATGTCGTCGTCGCTGAAAACGCTGTGCATGCGCATCCCCGCAGCGCCCAGCAGCCTCGTGCGATGCTGTCCTAGAGCTTCGTTCTCGCCTGCGCGCGCCCACCCCGGCGCCTTTGCGCTGACAAAATCCCTTGCGCGCGCAAACCACAGCCTCTCCGTCTCCAGCTCAATCTCAAAACCCAGCCCCAGCGCCCTCTCAAGCACGCGGCCGTCCATCGTCAGCCTCGTCGCAAGAAGAGGCTCCTCCTCCTCCCCCACCTCATCGTCATCATCGGTCCGGCTCTACTCCAGCTCCAGCTCGACCTCCGGCTCCGGCTCCTCCTCCGTCCCGGCCCTCGACTGGAACTCCTTCTTCAAGCTCCGCCTCCGCCGCCGGCGCATCCAGCTGCTCTTCTCCGTCGTCACGGGCCTCATCGGCGGCGCGGCCGGCACCATCTTTTTAGCCGAGGGCTTTGCCGAGCCGCTGATTGCGCAGATCCCGCTCGATCCCTTCTTCACCCTGGGCATCATGACCATGGCCTGCGCCGGCCTGGGCTGGCTGATTGGGCCCACGCTGGGCAACCAGGTGTTTTACATCATCAACCGGCGCTTCAAGACGCAGATGATGCAGAAGGAGGGCGAGTTCTTTGCACGTGTCAAGAGGCACCGCGCCGACCCGACAAACTCGAGCGCGGGCAACCCAGGTAAGATCCAATACTATGCGAATCTCTTGTATAAATTGATATCTAACACTTGTACTTGCAGTTCCCGATTTCTACGGCGAAAAGATCCAGAGCGTGGCCGGATACCGGAGGTGGCTCAAGGACCAGCGAGCATTCAACAAGAAGAAGTCGGCCTCGTTTGTCTAAGCTAAGAAACACACACGACTGGGACAAGGACGACATCGAAGCAATGGAAATGCGTGGGTTAGCAACTGTATTTTGTAAGAAGAAAATCTCTCTCTCTCATTTTCCTCGTTTCTGTTTTGTGACAGCATGCTCCTTCGACGCTGCTTGGATGGACTTGAAAGAGGAGAAAAAATGGACCCCCTTTCCCTCATTACATTGGGACTGTGGGCTTGTAGTATGTACGTGTATTATGTATAATGAGAAACTCTCGTGTTTGCATCTATTCATTGTTGGCTTTGGTCTATCGTCTTTATTCTCTCATATAAAAGGTAAACTTGGATCGACAGCAGTCTTCCAAGCCTGTAGCCCGCCCAAGATATCCCCAATGAATCGCTCTCCGTTACGATCTGCCCCTAAATCTTTCAGCTTCTTGGCTGCAATTTGTGAATCGTTGCCAACGCGGCACACAATATATATCGGTGCGTCAGGGGGCACCTCCACTGGTATCAAATCAGATAACTCTGATCCTTCCCCGCGGTGAGCCGTAAACCGACTAATGGGAACGTTGATGGAACCAGGAATATTAGACAAGCCAAAATGCTCCTTTTCTCTCACATCGAGCAACAAATGAGTCTTGTTCGCTCGAGATATCTGCTCGTACTCCGCCACTGAAATGCGCTCCTCTGGCTGAAGCAGCTCCACAGGCTGATTGACGCCGCAAAACTGGATATAATCCATCGAAGTCTTGAGCTCGTTCAACGTCAATGCCGAAGCATCTCCCGCGCAAGCAAAACATCCCTTCCTCTTGCCCCTCATCCTGACCGTCCGGAACGGCACATCTCCCATGGCACTGAAAAGCAACATCCCCGCCTGTCGCACGTCTTCCCCCTCTCCAGCGCGAGATTTCAAGTGATCCCCCCTCACAAGCAACTTAATCGCTTCCAATGCCTGTAACACGCCCATGACGCCCACCACAGGGCCAATAATACCTCCCTCGCCACATCCAACAACGCTCTCTGGTGGAGGAGGCTTCGGGAAGACGCAGCGGTAGCAGGGGCCTTTCCTAGGAGGATTGTTGAGCACAATGAGCTGGCCCGAAGTTTGAAACGCAGATGCGGAGACGAGTGGCTTGGAAAGAAGAACACAAATGTCGGAGATGAGATAGCGTGAGGTGGGATGATCTGTGCAATCGAGAACGAGGTCGTACTGGGAGACGATTTCCTCGGCGTTCTGAGGCGTGAGATGTGTAGCATGAGCATGATACGTGATTGTAGGGTTCAATCTATGAAACTCCAGTCAATACTTTTCATGTTTATCTTCATGTATGAGAAAAAGTAGGATGACTCACCCCTTGAGATACGTCACAGCACTGTCAACCTTCATCATCCCAACCCTGCTCGTCGAATGCGCAACTTGCCGATGCAGATTCGACACCTCGACCGCATCGCCATCCACAAGACCTAGCGTCCCGACTCCAGCACCAGCGAGATATGCCGCCGCGGGACATCCAAGGCCACCAGCGCCGATGAGGAGGACCCTGGCACGCTTGATATTCAACTGGCCTACAAGTCCGCAAGTCAGTGTATCCATCCTTCATCAATGGCGATATATGGCGAATAAATGCATACCTTGAAGGCCAAAATTGGGCACAATCATCTGTCTGCTATACCTCTGATAATCTTTCTCCTCAAGCGGCCACTTCCACTCTCCTTCGGCACCATCCCTGTCACTCCCAACACCCAGCTTTTCAGCTTTAACAAGCCGCGCGCGCAACTGCACCAGCTCAGCCTCCTTCTCCTCAATCTTCTTTCTCAAAGCTTCTATCGTATCCATGGCTGCATCAAAACAAACGCTCTCTGTTTTTCTTCAAACATGCAGAAATAAAACAGAATAAGAATGACAAAAGTCTAAAGTTTTGGCTGGCTTACAACAAATCTTAGCACATACCAGCACCAACTACCCCACCCACACCTCGGTCAGTCCCCCCTCTCACCGAAATCCATTCTCCACCAAAAATCATCCATCACCAACTTTTTTCTCGATCCCAAGAATCCTTTACATGTGACACTCCAACAAACCACCTTCTTCAAAATGGTATAAATCCTCCCCCCTTTACCCTCAATCTCAATCCCAATCTCAACTAACATCAATCCAACAGGCCCCCAAAACCATCCGACCACCGCCCTCGCCCACGCCCGCATCACAAACTCCATCCACCCCTCGCCCCCCAAAGACCTTCCGCCCAAAACGCCTCCACAACAGACTCCTTCCTCTCCTCCAAGCGCGACAAGCGCACCATAAAACACTCCTCCTTCGTCTCCCGCATCTCATCCAGTTCATCCTCCTCACGCATCTCAAAGCCCCGCCGCCGCGGCGCAAAAAAGTCCGCAACACTAAACTCCCTCGACAGCCTCGCCGATGCGCTGCCCGAACTCGCCGACGGAGAGGGCGCCGCCGAGATCCTGGATGGCAAGATCAAGCACCAGAGCTTAAGAAGCAAGAAGGGTGCGTTGAAGAGGAAGGAGAGGTTGTTGAAGGGCGAGATGGCGAGGTTTGGTGTGAGCATGGCGCAGTTGTCGCATTTGCCTGCGCAGACGCAGAGTGCGATTTCAGAGGCCGAGAAGCCTTCATCGAGTTCTTTGCCGGTGTCTGCCACGGCGCCAGCTCCGGTGACGTCGAATAGATGGGCTGCGCTGAGGGGATACATTTCTGCTACGATGGAGCAGAACCCGGCGTTTGTGAACAAGGAGTAGGATTGATATGGGATTATTTGCATAATAAAATGGAATTTGCGCTGTTCATGTTCAAGCCATGAGCGGTTACGATGGCATTTCAAGAGATAACGTCAAGATGAGCCAGAAGAAGAGGAAGACTTACTGGTTCAGCATTGGTAATGTTTGAACAACATACAGCTATATAAAATGGTGGGGCTAGGAGTTTGGGAGTTGGAGTCCTTAATTCAATCATTCATTTATTGATCAATACTTGCAATTCAAATGCTATGAAAAGAAATGCTATGCTTAAAGACGTTCCCCCCGTCTTGATTGAGTCGCAAAACCCTCACTTGCCTCGACATTGCGTCGATGGCTGTAAATACCATGTCCGGTAGCGCCATGTCCCCCCGTTGCTCTGAAGCCGTCATGGTCATATCTCGTAGCGAAAATAAAATAAAAAACAAACAAAATTGGTATCGTCTTGTCCCTCAGTCATCCCTCCTTCATCGGCATAACTTTGCCGCTATAAACTCATCAAGCTCATTCAAAGTCTTTGAATTCCTCTCACAAACTGAGGGGTATGTTCTCCGCCTCCGCATTATCATACCCTATCCAACGCCAAACATGCAACAATCGCAATCGATAATCGAAAAAACTCAATAACAAGCTCGCTACAAAAGCGACATATTGAGCTCACCGAAACGAGAAGAAACTTGACAAAACAAAATGCAAGAAAAGAAACGAAGTTAAACAGAATGTCTTGGTGAGCCGTTGCTCGTTCTCGTTGGCACGAATATGTGCAAGAACCAGCCGAAAATCTATCTCAAGGCTGCTTTGAGGCCACGATCCTTGATGGGTGCGGCTTTGGCGGTGTTGGCGGTGACAGCGGGTGGCTTGGAGCTGGAGCTGGAGCTGGAGCTGGAGTCAGAGTTGGCCCTTTTCAATCCCTTCATAAGACCAAACTTCATCTCGAGCAGGTTGGGCTTCTTAGGATCAAGAGGTGGCTGGACAATCCTGCGCATGCGGACAGGAGTTGGAGTGCTGCTCTGCGAGCTCTGCGAACTCTGTGGAGACTTTTTGGTTGGAGTTCTTGGAGACTTGGAGACTCCTGAAGAGCTACTCTTTGGCGACTGGCTGGATGTGGCGGAGCGATTGGAAGAAGATGGCGATGCCAACTGCCCCTTGCCAGCCGACTTTGCCTTTGTTGTAGGTCTTTCGGGTTGCTTGGCTGCCTTTGGGGCACCTGTATTTGAGGGACCTGTCTTCGGGGTGCTTGTCTTGGAGGCACCTGTCTTGGAGGCGCTTGTCTTGGAGGCAGTCGTCTTTGAGTTGCTTGTTTTCGAATCCTTTGTCTTCGCGTCCTTTGCCTTCAAGTCCTTGGTCTTCACATCCCTAGTCTTCAGGTTCTCTGTCTTCGGACTCTTCTTCTTGCTGGAGCCAGTCTCCGAATCGTAATCGTCCAGCTTCGCATCAACTGCCTTTCGCTTAGCCACCCTTGGCTTGTCCACCTTTGCATCTTCAGGAAGAACAGGAGACTCCGTAGTCTTGTCGCCTCCGTGTTGCCCAGCCAAACGCTTCTCGAATTCTTCCCAAGAGCCGAAGCGAGCAGCTTTCTATTCAATTCGCGGGGGAGTCTTGGTTGAGGTAAAGGGACTCGCACTTCTCCTTGCATCTCTGTTAGCCATCGCATATCAACCAAGAAGAATTACGTTTGAAGCAGAAGACACTCACGATCTGCGTCGCTCTCCCTCTTTGCGCAGGTTTTCGATAATCTTGAGCATCTCTTTCCGGCCACCGTTGCTATCGACCATTTTTCCAGCCATGCTCATCGACACCTTTTCCCGCGCATTGGCCACCAGCAGGCGCTTGACAAGCAGGTGTCGCATCAAAAGACAGACAAACACGCCGCAGTCGCTGCCGTTTTCCTGCTGAGGGGAGTCCTCCAAGTTGATGAATCGAATCTGTCGTCCGACAATGGTGCCGAGCTTCCGCGTCGCCAGGGCTGCCTCCGCATAGTTGGCGCCGCCGAGAGAGTCGTAGTGAAAGGCAATGCCGTCGAGAACAGAGACCAGCAGCAGCGACCAGTGGCTTCCGCCCTCGGCTTGGGCAACATTCCGGTTGTCGTTGATGGGCAGGAAGACGTGGGTGACCTTGGAAAAGTCGGGCAGGGCCGCCTGGACATGGCGCATGTCGGGTTCCTTCATGAGCAGAAACGTCATGCTGGGTCGCAGCAGGATGATGCGAGCCTGGGGAAATCGCGGAAGCGTCTCGTGCTCGAGATACTCTTCCCAAAAGGCAATGTTGTTGTCGGTCAGCCAATCATTCTTAAGCGATTTGATGTCTTCGACGGTGAGGAGGACATCGTAGTAGCTGAGGTAGGCCTTTTCGGGGGACAGCTGCCGATCCAATGACGTTAGCAGGGCCCTAAGCAAACAGGATCTGGATCTCAAGGGCGTGTAAATGGAAGGGTGGGATTCGGCAGAAGAAGAGGATTGCAGGTGTTTGAACGCTAGAAAAGAAAATAAAAAGATGAAAAAATAAAAGGACAATGCCGTACAGAATCGCCAAAGTGGCGGGCCATGCGCTGTCGGAAAGGCATCCTGTGCTTGCGCCTCTTCCTCTTGCTATGCGAATCGTCGCGCGGCGTCGCCCGGCTGGTGCTGCTTTTGGAGCTGCCCCAAGGACGAATTGACTCGGACGAGCTTGTGCTGCTGCCGGAGCTGGACTCGCGGCTTCGGTAGATGAAGGAGAAGCCGGTGAAATGACTGCTAGAAGGCGGGAAAAGCAGAGAGATGAGAATCAGAGAAAGTTTGTTTGTTGTTTCGTTTTAGACGAGAAGAAGAATAAAGTAAGAAAAAAAGTGTGTAAGGCGAGAGAGGCCCGGCAGATTAAGGAAATGGGCTTGAAAAAATAAATGCGGGGCGTTGGGGTCGGTCCAGGTTTTGGATCCGGCTTTGTGAAGCGAAATCTGAGGAGGAGCTCAGATTGCGATGAAACGGGCGATGACGCGGGGGGGACAAAAGGCGTGATGTGATGATGTTTGAGTGTGAGGGTGAAGGTGAAGTGAAGTGAAGAAGTTTATGCGTATGTATGCAGTACCTAGAGCAGGCAGATGCAATACAACCACATGCACCTAAATGCAAACAAAGAGGCTCGCAATAGGTTCCTCTCCAAGGCAGCAATGGAAAAGAGAGCAAATTAATTAATATGCAGCGGGTAGGCAAGCAATCAATCAACCCGTCAAGTCAGGTGGGCGTCGCGACTCAACGTGAAGCCAAAAGTATAAGCACTCTTTTTGCTGCTGTCTTTGTCTTTGGCCCCCCAAATCCAAACCAAACCCAAACCAAGGCAGCGCCCGGAGACACCGGCTCAAGTGAAAACATGTGGGCTGTGCCTTGCACTTGCGTCACTGCCATTGAGGCGTTCTAGCTGAGCCTAGCAGCACTTTTTAGGGAGAAAAAGAGGGAAAACATGCGATCAAAGAATGGGCAGATGACTCTTCTGTTTTTTCCCCTTTCCCCGGACGGGCAAACCGAGTGATGTTGATGCCAAAAGTGCATTAGGTAGGTGGTGATGGAATAGTAAGTAGTAGATAAGTAGATGCAGTTCTCACCTCCAGTTTCCGGTGGGCGATGAAGACGCCGATGATGACCTTGACGACCGCATATCTGTTTCTGTCTGGTGCTTGACAACAAACACTGTAATAGAAGGCGTTCAATCTTTCGTAGTTTCGTATTCGATCTCGCCAATGTTGCGCGTTGTCGTCGGTCAAACGTGGGTTTTTATCCCTTCCCCCAGAGTTAGGCACCAAAAAAGACGGGAAGCACAGCAAACCGCCAAAGAACCGCTTCTCACCAATCCCGAGTGCCGTCACCTCAATGCAGCCAATCGTCAAAGCCCTCTGAGCAATCGAATCAATCAATCGCAGGCCAACAACGCAGCAAACAACCCGAAACCAGTCCGAAAATGAAAAACAAAAAACGTCCCCAGGCCCGAAGATATACTACTCCTCGTCTATTCCTCATACCGCCCACCAACCACTTACAAACCGACCCCCAATTCTCCATCGTCCTCTTCGCGCGCGCCCCCCATCCTCCCTTTTTTGTTTTCCCTCGCCGACTTTCCGTTGCTTCTCCATTCGCAAATTGTTTGAACCTTCTCGCTTCTTGATTTGCTCAAGCCTGTCTGTGTGCTCCCTCATGCCCGTTTCAGCTACCCGCTGGCATGCACGTCACGTCACCTTTGGGTCGGGAACCCGGCCTTGTCTCGTCTGTGTCTGTAACCATCATCCACCACAGACACAGACCCCCCTTTTTCCTTCCATCTTCTCCTTCTTTTCCCTTTTTCCGTTACCTCTTCTATTCTACTCGTACATACTTTTCTTTTCTCCTCCATATCTTACAAGCATCTGTATTACTCCGTATCCACACCGCAATGCATACATCGTAACTCCCTGGTCTAGTCCTGATAGCACCACCACACCAACGCTTTCTTTCTACCTGCACATCCTCGGCATCGTCACACCTATCGTAGGCATGCATTTCCATCCCACACCCCAACTGCTCTGCTCTTGTCTTACTCCCCATTTCTCGCCGCCTCACATGCCAACTCTCACTCTGCGCCGCTACCCCACAAGCCCTGCGTCTTACAAGTGCTCGCTGGCAACTTGGCATCCCCCAGCCCGCTCACCCGCTAGCTGCCTTGCGTCGTCCTTCGTGGTCCCTACCAGCAATGCCAACTGACATCAATCCATGACACCAGTCTTTTACCTTGCTTGCTTTGAGGCTGATACTATTACCAACTCACCTAGCACGTACATAACTACGGAGTACATGCCTATCTATCTATCTCTACATACCGCCACCACTTCCATCGGGCGCATACTGTAGGTGCTACTGTAGGTACACACATGTAACGATGGAGATCCCGGTATCGCATCGACGACGACGGCTTCTCTCACCGCCGGCTCTCCCTGTCATCCTCCGCTCGTCTTCAATCTCCTGTCACCCGGCACTTACTTACAAAATACATGTACTCCGGAAGAGGGCATATTGATAAATAATCTCTACGCCACTCCAAGGACGATTTCAAGACAACACAACGCCCTGTCTCAGGCCAAAGCTTGCATCGTGATTCCAGGCCCCCAACATGATCCAGATCCCCATTGGCTGGCTGCATAATTGACACAGCCATCCCACATCACATCATGCATCATGCATCTCTGCACGCTACCTTGGGCCAATTCGCTTATTTCACTGGATGCAGAGGCTGTATGATGATTCATGATACTGACACTTGAATTCGTCTACCGCTACATTCGTTGGGCTTGCATCAAATCGTGGATCCCAGCTTGCTACAGCACAAGCGGCAATCAAACACACCAAAAAAACAAATCAATCTCGTCCTCTTGCATCTATGATACATGCGTCACCAGAGCCAAATACTCATCCCACAGCCAGTATCCCGCACTTGAACTGCCGGATCATGCCAAACCCCACATGCTTCCATCACACTTTGGCAGTCTTCTCCCGCATTAACTCGTCTCGCATAGCCCGAAGACTTTGCCGCGTTCGACTGTATGCCTGATATCGAGCCTGAAGTGAATTGTCAGATTCCAATGCAGATCCTGTTCTAGCCGATCTGTGAGCTTGAATGGCTTCTGTCGTTGATCGTAACTTGTTGCCAAATAGTGCACTATCATTGTGGAGAGCCTGCACCAGGTTGCCACTATCTTGCAAGCACTGTTGGTTTAAGTGTTGCACAGAGTCTTGTCCACTTGCTCGATAGGTATTGACCATGTTGAAAATATCCTTCTTTTTTCCGTCCAACCGAGCAATCAATTGCTATTGAGCGGTCAGCAGGTGACTTCCCAAACAAAGTGCTGAATACTACTCACGTCTACTGCCTGGCGTATCTGGGTTTCGACATGATTGGGACTGGCAGAAGAGGCCGAGTTTGCTTCAGGCTCTTGAGGTTCTTGTTCTGCCTCCGTTTGTCCAAGGAAACTTTTCATGATCTCGTCATGAAGCTTTCTCCCGATACTAGGCTTACGCTTCGGAGCCGGTGCCGTGTCACTTACGCGTCGTAACCATTGCGACGAGGACTTTCCATGTATATTATTGAAAGCATTGTCATTCTGTTGTTCAGTACGTTTATCATTCAAAGCGCTCCTCAAGAATGACGAAGGCTGTGTAGCTGTAAACGGCTCTGGACGGCCACTCATGGAAGGATGCGGTTTGACGGGTACAGGCTGAATATTCTCAGGAAGGATAGCGTCATTGACGACAACGGGACTGCCTTTTTCTGACACACTGAATTGCCTTGAAAGACGCCTTCTCTTCGCTCCGTGTTGCTGGGCAAAAATTGCCACAGATTCGTCAAGAGTATTGTCCTGCCTGTTGATTGCGGCTGGCATACGGTGATGTTGTTGTTTTGGCTCCTGTATCGCAGAGAAGTCATCACCACTGCTAGAGGAAAGCTTTGTATTGGAATCGGCACCATTTTCAGTGCTCGGAAGCTCTAGAAGATATTCCGAAGGACTTTCGGCAACTGGCTGGGCTGGGCTGTCGAGAAAGGTGATAACATCTTCACGTCTGGGTTTGGGGGGGCTTTTGGGGACTGGAGGGATTTCCGGCTTCTTCTTCTTCTGTGGCCGAGCCCGTTTCGGCTTTGGTTTTGGCGAACCTGCGACGGGAGAGCTAGATGCTTTGGCAGATTCTCTCAAAGCGTTGACGATTGGCAGTCTAGCGGGCGCAGGTTGCTTCTTCCTCTTCTTGGATATGGGTTCTTCCAGTATCTCTTGGGTAAGAGAATCAAACCGAATGGGCTTTTTAGCTTTCGGTCGCTGCTTCTTTTCCTTTGGCTGTAAAGTTGGTTTGGAAGAACAACTCTTCGTCTCATCATTAAAGACTGGCTGGCTGCCATTCACTTTGGCATCAGTTTGCGTTGGAGCAGCGGCTTTCTTAGGAGTCAAGTCATAAAGTTCGTCGGCTGGTAGATGATCTGACGAAAGAGTTGGCAGCTTTTTAGACGTTTCCGGGATAGGGCTGCTATCGGTTGGGCTATCGTCAAAATTCCAAATGTCCTTGGATTCGTTGGCCGCTATGAAAGAGGAGCTGCGGTAAATAGTAGACGCAGTTTCAGAAAAGTCAACTTTTTTCGTCGGAGTAAACGATTGGTCGTTCTGCTCCGCTGACACGAGAGGTATCGTATCGGGTAAGTTGTTCTTCTCTGAGGTTGGGCTCGAAAATGGAGCCAAGGATTCCTCGAAATCCCACACGTCGTCATTGGATAATTCACCGAGGTCGGCCGGTGAACTTCGCCTAGTATTGTTCGTAGTAGAACCACCATCTGACCAAGCGAAAGACTTGACTGGGTGCTCATCTTTGTCGACGTGAATAGCTCCCGCGTCAGAGTCGTTAGGGGAGGAATCAGCCTTGTTTGTCATGGGGTCCCGAGTCTTCTCTCCAGGCCTGTTGGGAGTGACGTCCAACTCGTTAAATTGAGTTGAGCATCGCTGTATTCTGGCGTGTGTATTGGGTTTGGTGCGAAGTCTGGGAGCCATGATCAAGGATGTACGAAAGAAGAACAAGTAGTGTCAGCAGGATCATAAACGAAGGGGCTTGGAAAGAAAGGAAGAAGAGAAGAGGGGGAGGAAGAGAAGAGGGGAAAAGGTTGGGGGGATTCTTTCTTGGAGGTGGTCAACAAAGTGAGGGAGGAGCACCTGTGAAATGGGAAGGAGTGCCTCTCAACTCTTCAACCCTGAGGCACAAAGAGTTGACTCCTTAGAATCAAGGTGCAAATCACGAAGGTACCGTTGTACCTGGCAATCAGTAAAAAAAGATTAAAAAGAAATCTGAATTGAACCGAAGATTAAAAGCATGATACGTGCGTAGCAGCATATCCTTAGATGTGCGTGGCATTAGCAGCTGGCAAAGGGCAGCTGGCAAGAAGCCCTTCAGGCTAGATACGCCAAGGTCGAGTTCCACTCTGGTCTCTCCCATCCAAACAACCCAAAAAGTAAATAAAAAAGGAAGAAAACAAGAAGAAGAAGAAGAAGAAGAAAAAGGCAAATCAACGCATATTTCCAGCTGATATTACAATAAATTCTTCCATCCAGCCTCGCGGCATTTCTTGACCAGCGACTTCACCTCCTGGGAACGAGCTCTAGTGGTGACCATGAGCGCATCAGGGGCATCAACAATAACAATGTCGTCAACACCAAGACACGTAATCAGCCGGCCAGACACGGGCACAACAATTCCTCCAGCGGTTTGCTCGGATACAACTACAAGAGCTTGTTAGCAGATCTTCCTTGAAGACAATAAGGCTAAAGGCGTGGCTTACCCAGTCTCTGGTCACCAAGCACACGAGGTTTGTTAGATTCAGCCGGCAGCATCTCGGCCAAAGATGAAAAGTCACCAACATCGTCCCAACCTACACAAGTCAGCACATATTATTCCATCAGGTGCAACAATCGACAACTATCCATCAGTAACTCACCAAATGTGGATGGAATGACTGCCACCTTTCCTTGGGCAGCCGCGGGCTCAGCAACCGCATTATCGATGGGAATCTTCTCCAGAGTGGGCCAAACTTCCTCCAGAGCAGTCTTGCGTGCGGCTTCGTCGTCCCACACCGCAGAGATGTTCATCAAACCCTCATAGAGAGCGGGGCAGTTCTCCTTCATCAGCTCCATGAGGAGGGAAGCCTTGGTGACGAACATGCCTGCATTCCAGCGGTACTGACCCGTGGCAAGGTATTTGGCAGCGGTGTGAGCATCAGGCTTCTCCTTGAAGGAGCTCACCAGTCGTGAGTGCGGAGCTGATTTGAGTCCAAGTTTGTCACCTAGTCGGATGTAACCAAATCCAGTGGCAGGGTGAGAGGGTGCAATGCCAATTGTGACCAGGTAGCCTTCCTTGGCCACCTCGACGGCCTCGGTAACAGCACCAAGGAAAGCATCCTCGCCAGAGATCATATGATCAGCAGCAAAGGATCCGATGACTGCCTCGGGGTCGCGTCTGAGCAGGATAGCAGCAGCCAAGCCGATGGCAGCCATGGAATCCTTGGGGCCGGGTTCGGTGAATAGGTTGGAGGAATCCAGGTTGGGCAACTGGCCCAAAATGCCCTCGGAGTGAGCAGGTCCAGCGACGACAGTCATTCGTGAAGGGCCAGCCAGGGGAAGAAGTCGTTCCCAGGTCGACTGCAGCAAGCTGTTGCCGCAGAGGTTGACGTCGAGTAGGAACTTGGGGTGGTTCTCGCGAGAGAGGGGCCACAGGCGGGTACCAGCACCACCTGCGGGGATGACGACGTAGAATCCGGGGATCTCACGATCATCCGGGAAGGGAAAAGAGTGAGTGGTGACTTCATGGGAGGGCGATGTGATTAAGACCTGAGAAGGACCCTGGGGGGCTGTGGAGCGGCGAGGCAAGAAAGGCGAGCGGGCTCGCTCACGGCCAATGCTGGGAGACATGCCGGCGGAGAGACCCGGAGGGCTGTTGCTGCGTCCTTGCTGCTGGCATTGTGAGAATTACAGACGGGATAAAGGAAGAGAATGAATGCTGCTTAAATGCCAGTGATTCAAAGCAACGCGAGATGGCGACGTACAGAAATGTTCTGGAGCATAATTTCCATGCTCCTGTTCGACGTACGAAGGTCTGAGCATTCTCTTCGCAGCTCAGTCAATTCTTGGTTCTACACCTCCGCATTAGACTCACTCTCATCCTGATCGATGCATCCAGCTGATGGGCCCGAGAATGCCGCCAGCAAAAAATCGCAGCCTCGGCCTTCAACCACAAGGGTCCTCCCTTACCTGCTTCTCCATCGCGCCCATGATGCGCTCCAGCATCATCTCAATGCCCATCTTGGGCGCCTCCGACACAGTCGTCGCCATGATTTCTCAATCAAACGATTAAACACAAAAGATACTAACGAGCGGATGGCAGAGGAATGTTGCCAGATTTTTGTGAAGTCCTGCGCAAATTCACACGAACTAAGGTAAGCCGGAGAGTTCAAGGGCGCAGCACAAACACTAAAACTCACTTTTATTTCAGACCCTTTTTCTTTTTTTCTCACACAGTCAGCATCACAAGAACACGTACACAGATCGACTGTGAAAGAGAGAAAGAGGGGAAATCTTAAAAGTAAGATTCACTCACTTTTGGGATTGACGTCTTACGAAGTTTCGAGAAAAGAAAGAAAAAGGACACGACACGTATTCTACAACTTTTTTTTCCCACCTTGTCCCCCCTTTCGACGCTTTCTTCCCGCTGCTCCAGTGTTTCCATCCAAGACACTTTTCCTAAAGTGAGGCTAGCATGGGCAGGCAAAACACACCGAAGTAACCTCGATCCAGCCGCCGGCGTCACAATAGGAGAGCAGAGTAGGGGTCTTGGTGCGCGTGCTAAGCCTTCGCTGTGGACCCTGGGCGAGCGCCATTGTGAGGCTGACGAAGGACTGCTGCCCATTTGGGAGGCGCTGGCGCGTCTCATTCGCCTTTGGAGAGGGTCGTTGCAAAGTGGTTCCATCTTGCTCTTGGTCGGTACAATGGGCTTGACTCATTTGGACTCGGTCGTTTAAAGGAGGCGGGTCAGGGCGAATGTTGGCGGATCGGAGTATTGCGTATTAGTCGGTGGGTACTTGAAGATTGCGTGGTTTTGATCGATTTTTTTCTTTTTAAATCTTAGCTGGTACTATTTCTGTCGATTCTCGGAAGCACCAAGCGATGGAGATCAATTAGGCTCAAGCTGTTCTTCAATTACAGTACGGTATACGTGCTACGATGGTTTTCCCCATATTCCATCTGCAGCAGGAAGGGAATTGCTGTATACACAAAATAGGCAAATGCGGTCACAGAAGCTGTCGTTGATTTTTATTGCACTCGTATCCCGCAACGATCTTCGTGTTCTTTCTTACCTGTTGGGTCGCTGCAGTCAAATACGAGATGCTCCGCACCGCATTCTAGATTAGATTAGATGAAATCCTTCGAGAAGGGCACAGCTTACGCCCGCTCACTTTTATTACGCACTCACCGTATCCTGTCTTCTTCCTTCAGGCCAGATTAGCAAATCAGACCCGCGTCGCACCACGTCTCGGCCCGCCTTCCCTTCCATGTTGCTGAGCACAGCAGCCGTTAGCCTCCATTCAACGACTAATCCATAATTCCGATCAACTTAAACCATTCGCTTCCCTCTTTTTAACGTGCGGAGTTTCCCCCTGTACTGCACTTAGCGATGAGCGGCCAAGGGCGACACGCCGAGTTGATGTCACGACTGGTGATTATTCAGCCGTTGCAACGCTGCCATAGGTCGGATCATCGGTATTCGCAGGCAAGCCCAGGTCCGACGCTCCGCACGGGTTTGGAGTCCGCAAGTTAGAGCAGCTCGTTAGTCACAACCACGGAGAGAAAAAATGAGGAGTCCTGCAGGTCAGGCAGCGCTGTGCCGAAGAGGGCGTTTGGAGGGTGGTTGATCGTTGCAGGATTAGTTGATAAATAGCCCCTAGTCGGGTTTCATGCGTGTGTCGTTTTGCCTAGACGCTCTGCCCATAAGTACAGTAGTTGCGCCGCCAGCGAAGAGGTTTTAATCCCGACATCAGCTAGCCATCGTCTCTGCCCATCATGAAGGGAACAGACGCCATCGCCCCTGCTGTGGCCGCTCTCGAAAAGGCCGAGAATGTAGAACAACATCCAGCAAAGGGCTCGTATCCGCCGATATCCTCTATTCCAAACACCTCGCCGAAACGTCTCGCCCAAGCCGCCCAAGATGCCCCCAAAGATGTCGCGCAGTCTGCCAAAACCGTCCTTTACCTCGCCTACGGCTCCAACATGTGTGCAGAAACATTCCTAGGGAAGCGAAAAGTGCGACCTCTTTCTCAGATGAACGTTTCCGTCCCAATCTTGCGCCTGACATTCGACCTGCCCGGTTTGCCGTACCGAGAACCGTGCTTTGCAAATGTTGGATATCGAAAGCTCCCCGAAAAGCCCAAGCTGCCCGACCCCCTTCACCCGCCAATCGTCCCGCCGCTGATCCCGCCAAAGACGGAGCAGGAGTGGGATGGCGGCCTCATGGGAGTCGTATACGAAGTAACAGAGGAGGATTGGCGAAACATTATGAGAACCGAAGGCGGTGGCTCAGGCTACCAGGAGATCATGGTGCCGTGTCTACCAATGCCCGCCGATGTTGGCGTTCCCGAGAAGCCATTCCCGCCGATGCCCACGCTGCCGAAACCTTTCCTCGCAAGAACGCTCTATGCGCCTTACATCCCGCTTGAACCAGATACAGACAAGAGAAGTTGGTGGACCAGATTCGTCATTGGTCCCCATAGGCCAAAGCCCGACTATGCTCAGCCGAGTGCTCGATACCTGAAGCTCTTGCAAGACGGTGCACGAGAGCACGACCTGCCTCTCGCCTATCAAGACTATCTCGCCTCGATGCAGCCCTACACCGCGACAACGTTGAGGCAGAAGATTGGGCAGAACCTATTCCTCCTCTTCTGGGCACCGATGCTGCTCTGGTTTTTCGGGATAACGACCTTTTTGGCAGACGAGAGGGGAAAAGTCCCGCGGTGGGCTGCAAACACGATCTCGGGGCTGTTTGGTATCATGTGGTACAGCTACGACAAGCTCTTCATTTTCATCTTTGGCGATGGCGAGCGAACGCAGGATTCAAGGGACGATTCGAAGCGACGAAAGTCATTCTCGATTGGAACAGTTGGAACAGACGAAGAGAAGGCGTCTCTAATGCAAGAGAGCGAGGAAGAGGAATAGTAAAAGGAGGAGATTTTGTTTTGTTGGGTTTTTGGGTTTTGGCCTGTCAGACATTGGCGCTGACGTTATCTGGCTTTGTATCGTTGTTTCAGCAAAGAGCGAGTTTGCATTGCATTAGTGCGTTATTACTATTATAGGTACACGGAGACTGATATACTGTACTCCGAGCAACCATTGACGCTGTCGCTACCTTTTATCTAAATATCTGGAGAGATATCCATTCATCTATAGACACTTTTACCATAAGATTGGCATACTGGAGCGTGCGGGATGTGGCACCAGCTAGCCACTCAGAAACGAGTTGTGTTACGAATAGGGAAATGAAATAAAAAAGAAAGAAAAGAAAAAAAGAAAACGTGCTGTTTAGAATGAAAGTATAAATGGCTGCACTCCCATTCAGATGCTGCATTGCATTGCATAAGCAGACATACTTACACGGTGTTGCAACTCCCATGTGTGTCCGCTGTGCCGTGATCCTGCCTACCAGTCCTCGGCTCAAGCCGACGATTGTGATCCTCCCATTGCTTCCATGTCTAATTTAAAAGGAGAAACAAAAGCACGACAGTCAGTCAAATCACCAGACGCACATCTCCAGCATGCCTCATCGCTGGCATGTGAAAGGCCAATCCAGGCCAGGGGTGACGCTGTTGCATGCTGCACGCCAGCTTTGCATGTGATTGTGATGGGGTTCCCTCGCATCTCGGCGAAAAACGGTTGGCGCGTGCCTTGGATGCTCAACCAGGGCCCTAGTAAATCGGTTGGGGCGAGGGCCCGAAGCGGCAAGCGGTGAGACTGTTTAATGCGCTGCGTCATTGGCACGATGAGCTTGGCACACTCTTTTCCCTCTTGCTGCAATTTCCTGCTTCTGGCACGAGACAAACCTTGGAAACAGGTATATATACCTACATATACACTTGCGGTGCTCTCGATTGCATGCTTCGACTCTTTAGCTCTCGCCTCAGTTCCAGTTTTGGAGCCAATCTCTGCTTGTACCGATACAGCGTCGCATACAAGTACAGCTGCTCTTACAGTTACTCCACCCTCAACAACCTCAACAAAACTGACAAGATGGCTCTCCTGGGTGGCGCTGAGAAGAAGCACAAGGTCACCATTGTGGGATCTGGCAACTGGTACGAGAAGAATAACTCAGCCTTTGTATCTGTCAGCTTCTAATACCATTCTTTATACAGGGGATCTACCATTGCAAAGATTATTGCCGAGAACACGCGAGTCAACAAGGATCTCTTCGAGGAGGAGGTCCAGATGTGGGTGTATGAGGAAGACGTCAGCATCCCCAAGACGTCACCGTACTACGACGAGTCCATCGGCGACGCTCCCCAAAAACTCACCAACATCATTAACAAACACCATGAAAACGTCAAATACCTGCCCGGCATCGCCCTCCCCAGCAACATCGTCGCCAACCCCTCTCTCGTCGACGCTGTCCAAGACTCCACCATTCTCATCTTCAACCTTCCCCACCAGTTCATCCGCAATGTCTGCGACCAGATCCGCGGCAAGATCGTGCCCTTTGCCCGTGGCATCAGCTGCATCAAGGGCGTCAACGTGTCGGACGACGGTGTCAGCCTGTTCAGCGAGTGGATCGGCGACGGCCTCAACATTTACGTCGGCGCTCTTAGCGGGGCTAACATCGCCAGCGAAATTGCCGCGGAGAAGTGGTCGGAGACAACCATTGCCTACGACCCGCCGCCAATGGACAACAGCAGGGCGCCGACGCCACGGTCCCAGAGCCCCAACCTGACCATGACCGTCACCGAGCCTACTGATATGGCGCATCGCGATGCTAGGGGCCGCAAGTCCAAGACGAAGCTGACCCCCGTCCCTGCAGAGTATCCTCCGCTTGATCACGACTGCTTCCGCACCCTCTTCCACCGACCTTACTTCCACGTCCAGCTGGTCTCTGACGTCGCCGGTGTCTCCCTTGGTGGTGCTCTGAAGAACATTGTGGCCTTGGCCGCTGGTTTCGTGGACGGCCGTGGCTGGGGTGACAATGCCAAGGCTGCCGTTATGCGAATCGGCCTGATGGAGATGGTCAAGTTTGGCAAAGAGTTCTTTGGGGAGACTGTGCATACCGCGACCTTTACCGAGTCCTCTGCTGGTGTTGCCGATCTGATCACCTCTTGCTCCGGAGGACGTAACTTCCGTTGCGCGAAGAAGGCTGTTGAGAAGGGTATCTCTGTTGACGAGGTCGAGAAGCAAGACCTGAACGGACAGAAGCTTCAGGGTACCAGCACGGCGTTTGAGGTGAACAGCTTCCTCAAGGCCCGAGGACTAGAGAAGGACTATCCTCTGTTGACGGCTGTCAATGCCATTCTGTTGGGCAAGGCCAGCGTCGACGACATTCCCAGTCTGGTTTCCGAGACTGAGAAAACACAACCAACTCTGTAAATGCAAAGAAAGCGAGCGTTGAAAAAAAAACATGCAATGTTGAGAATACAGCAGCGTGGCAGGCGGGTATGCGTGTATGGTGAGGCGTTTTAGGATTCATGTCATAAAGCGGTAGATCCGGCCAGGCATTGTTACATCATTTTTGGTTACAGTACTCATGAATTGTTCAATACAATGTTAGTTTTGATCATGCTTCTTCGTCTCGACCTGTCCTCTCTTCCCGTCTCTTCGGATGACATTGGTCCACGGCACGTAGCAAGCGATGCAATACGGTTTTGGCTCCTTTGATGGATCAACGTTTATGTTCTCGGACTTTTACCCTAGTAAAACTCTTTGTTATGTCGTGATTCAGATACCGAAAGTGCCCATATATGCCACATCTTTCGCATATGCCCGGATATACATCTATTCACCCCACGATATTACTCAATAACAATTCACGCCATTATCAATGTACATATGATGTAATGTATTCATATAAACATTCATCGCAATTAAAATTTACACGGATCTTTTTCTCCGGTGATATGTATTTGCAAGTGACGCCAACCTTCTAGGTCCGTTGACGATCCGGCATGACGAGCCGCAAAAGCTCGCTCTTATCCATTGTTATATGCACAGCTAGGCAAGCGACAAACTATTCTCGGTAAATCATTGAAGATCACGGGTTAGTCAAGCCTCGTTTCATTATTAAAAGCGCCAAAATCCGTGCCCGTTGATGTGCAGTTTAGTCTCGTAGATCACTTACATTCTCGAACTGTCCTGCTTTCGGAGAAAACCTTCCACCAAACGTCGATCAGAAGGCTGCATCTCGATTCTAGTCTCAATCACGCGCCTTGCATATCCTTCTCTAGACCCATTCTAAAATAATATACTTCATACAGCTCATATAATAGCAAAAGTTCAAAAAAGGAGGTTAAAAATCCCCCCTTCATAGCCAACCCCCTTCTCTCCCTTCTGACGCCATCACCATGGGCTCAGTTTGTGAGAAAACAACCCTTGTACAAGCATACATGTTCGCCAAGAACCCTATTCTGCACGGTCAAGCCTTATTTAATCCCCGTATGGTCTACCTTTTACGGCAGCCTCGGGCGCCGATCGCTCGTGTCCGCATCCATGGCCGTGGGACCGTTTGCTGATCGGCAGCGCGCTGGGACAGCTGGGTGGGAGTGAGTGAGACTAGGGCATGCGGAATGACATACATGGCGGAGGTGTCAAAAACTGTGCATATTCGACTTCATGTCGCTCTTTGTAGGGGAGTTTGGTGAGGGCGAGGGTTGGTTTGGTGGTGCTGGGGTGGTGGTTTGGTGAGTATTGGGAGGATTTGGAGTGTTCTTATGGGTATGAACATGTATTAATGTCACTGGATCTTATTGTATGAGAGTGTTTAGGGTGGTTATTTGGCTCTTTTTACAAAATTTCGAGAGAAGAGTGCGGATGGCGTTGGGAGTTGATGAAGATGCGGCTCTACGGACGGGAGAGGCGACAGCCACTTACACGCTCATTCTACTAGCAAATCTTTAAAAATATGCCAAATTTATTAGGTCATTAATAAAAGGATATAATACCATCAAAATATAATTTCAGAATTATAATTACCTCGTTTGATGATGCCGTATATATCTTTGGGGGCGCTGCATACGCCGTAGTGCTGCTGTCAGATTGTGTGTGAATAGCATCGCGATGCTCCCCAAATGGATGCACTCGGGTCTACAAACTCCAAAGGCGATAATAAAAAAAACCGAGCCAAATTGCACAATCAATCAACAGATGCAAGCAAAAAAATGCGCCTAATTCTTCTTTTTATTACATTACAATAAGCTACTAGTCAGGCCGCCTCTACATTAATAGACTGTGATTCTACCTGCTTCACCCATCGCACCGCGCTGTCCCGCAGATAATTCTCAATTAATTCGCACCCGCAGCTGCCATGCTCCAGCAGCATATTCTTCAGCACAATCCGCTCCGCGACCAAGTCTTTCATAATCTGATTGAGCTGTCGATTCTCATCTTCCAAGGCGTCGTGCCTGGAGCTGAGCTTTTCCACCGCGACTCGCTGTCTGCCGCGGCACTTGTCCGCCGCCACGCGATTCTTCTCTCGAATGCGCTGGCGGCTTGCTTCTTGTTCTTGAGGGGTCTTGGTCCGGCGAGGCCTTTTTGCGACGCTGCCCTCTTCAGTTGATGATGATAATGATGATGCTTTCCGAGTCTTGGTCTGCTTCTTGCTGCAGGTTGAAGATGAAGGCTCTTCTTCCTTGAATGTGTGTAGTGATGATGGTGCAATGGAGAAGCAGTTGTCGGATGTGGTGGAGGTTGCTGGTGTAGACGGGCTGTATTCAGGGCCCTGTGGGAGTTGGTCGTTTTGATAATCCCATATCATGCCGGCGCTTTGAGAACTTTCGCTCCCAGATGTAACGCTTTCGGCGGGAGGGCTAGTAATGCTGCTTGGGTCGGGATACTTGAGGAAGCCCTCTGCTATATCCCATTCGGCAGTTTGCAAGGGGAGGGTAGGTAAGAAGACATCTGAAGAGTGTTCTAGACCTGTCGAGCCGTAGCACAGGTTGGGCCAGATCGTGGTCGAGGTGCCCTCCCGATCCGCCGGCGGATATGGCAGGGAAATGTGACCTGCATTGGCGTAGTCTGGACCGCAAGCGATGTATGGGGAAGCTTCGGCAATGCCAGCCATGTTTGTTGCCTTGTAAGATCTTGGCTTGTTCGAAAATGATATCTACAACAACGTGGATTACAAGTTCCAGGAATAATGTTCACAAGTCTAGGAGAGCCACGATGAGCAGATCAGCAACAAGATGAGAAGAAGATATGCGTCCCCTAACGAGGCGGAAACGTCATTGCTAAATATATTCTTGGCCATGATAGCCAGATCGCCGCCTGGCTGGGGCTGGGGGGCCTTTGGGGTCTCTGAACCGTATTCCCGCAAGCAAAGGAAAAGTGAAGGACGGTTACCCCTGGCTGCCCGTTGGGCTAGCAAAGTCGTATTAGCGCCTTCAAAGTCATGCCTCAGACCGTTTGAAGCATCTTGGACAGGCAGGCAGGGAGGGTATGCAAGGTTCAAACTAGGAAATTGATCTGAGCACTTGGCTAGTCTCTGTATGCAGGATAGTGAACATAGCACACAAAGCCGGTGTGGAGACGGCGTCACGTAGGTGGCCCTGCGGGTCGCGCATAATACATGATGGCAAGGGCAAAAGTGTGATGGCTTGGTGCGATGGCAGAGGTGGTCATCGGTGTCCTGGGCCAAGCACGCACACACACTCATCAAAAGAACGCAGCCGGCCCCCGTTCCGGATGGGGCCAGCCAACCCGGTTCCAAAGCCAAGTTATATCAAACCGGCGCCAAAGGAGTCGACCAAGTCAGCTCCACGATGCGCCGGCGTTGCTTCTTTCGGCGGGGGGGCTCCAATATCAAAGTCTGCGCTTCTAACCCTTCCTGAAGAGAGGAGAGAGATGGCGGATCTGTGCGCGGTAGAGTTCGGCTACACAAGAGTCAGCAAGAATATTGGGAGAAATGTCAGGCCGGCATCTTCCAAAGCAGCCAAGATCCTCAATCATCAGAGCCCAACATGCAGCCATACGATATTCGTACGTCCCAACCAAGGCACGGCTCGTTCTCAAAGCGGCCAGCATAACCCCCAAGGCCAACACCCACACCGAAGCAGAAACATATCTTCAGGCAGGAAACCCCCCTGTAAGAGAGAAGCCCTTCTGTCTGCCACCCCTGCCCGGGTCCTTCTGGTAGCTAGTAGAAGGTTGGGCTGGTGCTCCGCGACAGGTGCAGCGGTTCTTAACGTGAAGCAAGCCGCGGTCCAATTGGCAATCTTATCAGGGCCCTGATGAGGAGTAAAAGGAGCACTAAACGCTGTGGATAGCGTAGTGGAGGGCAAGGGGCCAGTGGGAGCTCAGTCGTTGGCGTCACCATCGATGGGATCGCGATCGCAGTCTCTGCTATCTGTGGTGTAAGAGAATACAAAGGCGCTGTTGTATAACATCAGACGGAGGTTTTGCTCCGGAGAAAATGCTCCGGCCCGCACTGCAAACGAGGTGGACGCCTCCAAGTGCAGCCGGCCCACAGCAGAGCAGGGAGAAAACAAGATTGAGATAACTTCAAGGTTCTTGTTTGACCAAGTCTGACTGTTGGGGCCAGATGGCTCCATTCCGAGTTGAACAGGTGGAAAGATTCTGACCCAGCAAGCGCATAATCTCGATGATGGGCGAAGATTTTGATTCCTTGATACTGCAAGGGAGAGTCACGTGAATTTTCACGTGTTATTTAGACTCCCGGAACTCCCCTGTACTCCGTATATCCTGCATGGATATCCACCCTGGCAACTTGGCTTTGTTGAAAAGAGCCCGACTCGGCTAAATCCATCTGTCAAAGGCTCAGCCCGCTCTGCTTCTCCACAGGATTGTCAACAACCGGTTTTCTGCAAGCCACTCTGCATCGTGTTCCGTTGGCCACTACGGAGCCACCACGGAGCACTCATGGAAACGGTAAGTCCTATGTGGCGGGAGCTGGAGCTGCTATCCTAGGCAGGCGGAAAAATCTCCAACTTGACTTGGGTATTCACGGACCGAAAGCTCCCTGGAGGACCCTAGGTCAGTCAGTCAGACGGCTCAAACGAGATACAAGAACAAAGCACAGGACAGAAGGACAGACAACGAAGCACGGAGCACAGAATACAGAGCATAGAGTACAAAGCACAACGCACAGCTTCAGGAATTGCGTCACATACCGTATACAGGCACTTCTGCAGCACGGCACGTTGCCAAAACCAGTTGAGGCCTTAGCAACGTGCCTTCGTCTCGGCTGGAGCTTGTGAGATTGGATGTTAATGGCGGATGGCGCCGGCCTCCAACCTACGAGGTCTAATGCATGTAAGCGACAAAAGGTGGCGGTTTAAGCTGGCGAGCTAAGAGCCTCCTCATCACAAACAAAAAGAAGCTATCCATGAACAGCAAGGCCCTAAGGGGAAGAAGCACCCTTCCCGCGACCAATTAATCTAAACGTGCGTCAGTGCGTGTCCCTGCTCAAGACCAAGATACTCGGATATCACATCTTGACTCCAGCTGGGTATATGGCAAAACCCTCAACTGCGAAGATGCGAATGTAACGTAAAAATATTCCATGCCAAGAAGCATGAACATCTATGTATCCACGAAAACTCCTTAAAGCCACAGCCCAGGGTATGTGAGGCGACTGAACCCTTGTCATCTTTCGCGAGGAGAAGTTTAATCTGCTTGTCGGAACTAACGCAGCACCCCATCAAATTGAGAAAATGGGGCTGACAGGCGTTCCGCCTTGGCCCATGATCCATGCCAATTCGTTCTATCCCCAAAAGAACCAATGTCGTCATCAGCTCTCCAGTTTGTGCCAGGGCCTCCGCAAAAGCATGAATCTGTGCCAAGACGAAGCTGGCCCTAGCGAATCGCGGGAGCGGCTCCTTGCCGTCGTTCTACTGGAGAGTAACACACTCTTCTCAAACCGAGCACTAGCAGTCTCAACCACGTTTCATATGTCCATGATACAGCTTGCCCTACCCTGAAGGTTGCAAAGAAACTTGCCTGTTGTAAGATCTTTATCTTGTGTAGAAAAGACCACATTGGTACTGCGATGTGTGGTTCCTATCTCTGGGGTTCCAGTGATTTCCTTTCATGATAGGTATATAGTGTAGCTTCAAAGCTATAATTGGCGACATTTAACGAGGCGAGGCTCTCCAACACCCAGATACGTGGTCATCGAAACAGTGCCAACTTCTCTGAGCTATGGATCGGTTAAAACTGCTACAAACCCTCACTCCAAGTATTGCTTAGCTACATCGAGGCAATTCTCTTTCAAGCCTGGGGAGGGGTTAAAAATGCTGTGAAGAGGAGGAGGCTTCGGTCGAGGCTGTCAATACCAGGGAGATCAGATCTACAAATCTAAAGAGTCAAAGCCCAGAATTGCTGTCAAACTACTGTGCTGCCAATCTAACTGCATTTTACATAGTTCATTATCTTTTGGATCGTGCAAGGAATTGTGCGCTGTCGTCGTTGCTTTTTTACCTCTTGTTAGACCAAAGGGATTGACTGCGATGTGCGATTCTTAGATCTGCGCAAGATTAAGGTGCAGTATTTTAATGACTCCCTTTCATGGTACCTCATCCAGCTTTAAATCTGTAATGATTTACGGTATCCAGCACGTAAACTAGTCATCGGCACAGTGTTCAATTTCTCTGAGCCTTGGGTCGAGTCAGAAATGTTGTAGACCCCCCACTCTAGGTACGTATTACATGGCAATTCTCTTTGAAGCCTGGGGAGGGGTTAAAAATGCTGTGAAGCCACTGCCCATGCCTCGGCCCTGCGAGTCGATCTAGACACCTGGGATATCAGATCTATAAATCTAAAGAACCAAGGCTCAGAACTGCTGTAAAATTGCAGAGCTGCCAATCCAACTGGATTTCGCGTAGTTCAAGATCTCATGTTGTAACCGTGGTGGTAGCTGTTCCCTAGCATTTATGAAGCCGGGGTCTTGAACGCGGACAATGAGCCTTTGAGACCTGGTAATGACAGTATTGATCTATCTCATAGGCCATTTATCAGCTGATGATTAGTAGATACGATAGTAATTGGCATAAAATTCCAACGTACCTACTCTATTGACGCCATGTATACGATTATAGATCCGCGGTCTGATTGTTCAGAGAGCTGCAAAGAGAAGATACCAGGCGACACGGCTTCCAAACAAATCCATTGGGGTTTCATCCCCGAAGAATTAACCATTCTCTGCGATTATATTCTGAACCTCACGGTATACACCTCGCTGTCAATCTGGAATATTTGTACGCGGTGTCGCTGGAAAACGTCTATTGAATATGCAACATCGCCATATTCAAGGAACCTAGCTCAGAAGCGTATATACTGTCCCTTTGCATTTTTTACTGCCACAATATCTTTCCAACTATCAGACATCGTGACAAAAGATGAGGTAGACTGCGTGATAGCTATATAGCTCAAATTTTAGGGCAATAGACCAGATGTGTCGTGCAGCCATTTGGGTATATGCTACGGTGTAGGGTACTCTCCAGTATCACCATTTGTGTGTATGGTGTTTCGGAACTACGTTATATCATGCGCAGACAGTATCTGCATCAGAAATAACTCCTTTTCAATTATAAACAATCTAGGTTCCTATTTTTTAAGAATGCAGTGTTCAGTGGAAAGTTGGAAACATTACGTTACGTTCATCACCAAATGTTGCGAATAGCTGGCCTTTCAGAGGGAGGCTTCCAACCACACTTGGACGCACTTCTCCGCCCACTCCGAAACTACGAGGCGTCCAAACATCGAAAACTACTGTTATAGGGGCGGATGGTTTCACAATGAGTCTTGGTAATTTTTTTTGGCTCCTATGTCCGCTGTTGGTTGAGTATTCCTGGTAGTCGTCATAGAATCGCGCACAGTGCCGCTTAATTCCTTGGTGGCTTGTCGTTTGAACCTCAAACGGCATTTTAGGAAATCCGAGCAAGACCGAGTATCATACTATCGGGGCAACACGATTTGCGAATGCCGTTCAGATGATGTGTTTCAAAGGATCGCTATGGCCTCTTCAAGTGGATTATATAAGTGGTGACACCCGGAGTTTAGCAAGTGTTGTCGCCGGGTTCAGTCAGGCTAACCTCATTTCGTATTTGAGCGATCCATGATTCGGCAGGCTGTCGGCAGCTAATGAACCACGGTACCGGTAGTGCGATCCCATTGCTGTTTTGGGGAATTCGAAGTCCGTTCGCTTCATGATGTCTGGAGATCTGATTTCTAAGGGCCGGGGATACGGTCTATCAGCGAGAAGAGAGAATCCTACAGAGAGTTGAGAATAAGGAGAAGAAGGGATTGATATGAGAGTTGGGAAATGTATAAAGGGAAGACGAATATCGTCCATGTTAGCAATGAAGAAAGATCAAAGCAACATAGTAAAGACAGACAATTCTTCCCCTTCATCTTATATATCAGATCACCTAGAACAAAAAATCGCCATCATGTCCATCAAGTACGCCAAAGATCAGCCCGCAGGCTTCACCAACCGTATTGAGAACGTGGCCATTATTGGAGTAAGCTCAGCAATTGTCGTCTTACCTTTGATTCTGTTTTCATGATTTGCTGATCAAGTTTTCCATAGGCTGGAGGCCAAGTTGGCAAACATATTGCTGAGGAGCTGCTCAAGACCGGAAAGCACACTGTTACCGCCATTACCCGTATTGGAAGCCAAAGTGGGCTTCCTGCTGGGGTCAAAGTCGTCCAAGTCGACTATGATGACGAACAGACCCTCGTTGATGGGCTCAAGGGCCAGCAGTTCCTCTTCATCTCCCTTGCCGTGACAGCTCCTAGAGACACTCAGACCAAAGTCATCGCTGCAGCAGCCAAGGCTGGTGTGTCATGGATCATGCCCAACTCGTATGGCGGCGACTTTGCCAACAAGCAACTTCTGACGGACATCTACACCGCTCCCGGTGCCCAAGCTTCCCAAGCTGCTGTTGATGCCATAGAAAAGGCCGGTATGTCTTGGGTATACATGAGTTGCAGCTTCTGGTACGAGTACTCGCTTGCCATGGGTGAACCGTGGTATGGCTTCGATATTCCAAACAAAAAGGTCACCTTTTACGATGACGGCAAGACACGCATCAACACGTCAACCTGGGTACAATGCGGTAGGGCGGCGGCACAGCTTCTTAGCCTCAAAGAGCTGCCTGACGATGAGAATGACCAATCGCCTACTATCTCTCAGTGGCGCAACAAAATCCTTTACATCTCCAGCTTCCTCGTCTCTCAGAGAGACATGCTCGACAGCGTGCACAAGGCATTGGGCACAACCGATAGCGACTGGCAGATTGAGTATGAGCCAACAGACGTCCGGTTCAAGCGAGGGCAGGAGATCTTCAAGACCGGCAATATCGTAGGCTTTGGTATGGCCATGTACTCGCGCGTCTTTTATCCCAATGGCGATGGCAACTTTGAGTCTAAATATGGTCTGGCCAATAAGGTGCTAGGATTACCGGAGGAAGACTTTGATGAAGCAACCAAGCTAGCAGTTGAGATGGCCGAAGCTGGATTTGGACCTCAGCGAATTCAGACGATTAGCGCATTGAGGCACTGAACAGAGAAAGCGACTATCCAGCAATCCCCCAACGTGGTCCCAGCGACTGAGCAGTAAGCAAATGCAGTTATCCGATGAGAGAGCGCGGCTAAGGGGAAGTGGAAAGGTTATGAGGGCATGTGTTCGTTAGTAGTTGGTAGTTGGGCATCAAGTAGCACAGAGACGGATTGATTGGCGGGATTGATTGGATTCGGAAGGGCCTTCGGATGGTGAATGTGGCCTTTTGATAGGTATGATGGTGTCCTTAGTAGGTAGATGGTATGAATATACTTGAAGTAGTTATTCAATACTTTTCCATTTTAATGAACTCCCTATAAGAAGACAATGGATCGATATCCCGGATGATACGGAGCAGTGGTATATAAACTTACTAGTGAGATGGATATCGCGGACGAGTAGCCTAATTATTTAGTACCTTGATCCATTGCTTAGAGAGGAATTGGAAACCAAGCTATGGATGGATCGTGATTAGGGGCAGAATCAGCAGAGGCCATGGTGACGTCATGACTTTTTGGTAGCGGGGTTGAACAAAGGAGCTTCAAAGGTCCTTGATATGAAGAGCGAGAAACTGCATCGCCGCAGTCATCTGCAGGGGGGTTGAGGATGGGAAAATCAGAAAATTTGATAGGAATTGGATCGGTAGGAAAGGATTTGCAGCGGGAATAGGGCTTGAATGCCAGGTGTTGCAAGCTCGACACAGGCAAAAGCTTAATGTATATGTATAGTGGTTGTAGCTACCGAGTTCCGTAGCCTGCAGCCACCGCGTGGGAAATTATTGATGGAATTCTTGGAATGAAGAATTAATCAATGCTGTATCACGGTGCTAATGGATACGCTAGCGGAGATGACAGATTGATGCTGTCTCGTTGCCCGGGCTTTCTGTGGCCTCATGGCATCATAATTGCATGGAGATGACATCCATGCTGCCGTGTTACAAGCATCAACACCATCGCTCGATGCCGTGCATTGCGCAATGCAAGCGCAGAATAAGCTCCGTTTGACTCGCTCAGTCGACCCGGAAGTACATGAAGAGGGAACGAATTGAATGGGAACAAATAGTCCGTCCGCAGAGAAGAAATGGAGCCAAAAAAGGCAATTCGATCCAGCATTTCCTTGATTCCCGGGTGGTTCCTGGTGCCTTGGAATGGCTCGCCCACGCCACTCGCCCAGCGCCTGCACCTCTTGGGCCAAGTCAAAACCACCATGACATGACACCAAAATCTGCCGGCCAACCAGCAGCGTCTCTGGCTCGCTTGCGGGAAAAAAGCAGCTAGAAGGAGAAGCAGTTTGATTCGCGTCTGGGATCCTTTTCGTCTTCCGCCCATCGCAGCCCAAAAGGGAGAGTCTGTCTTGCAACTGATCTTCCTTGTTTGTCCCTGATCTCCCTACCTTGCGAGGACGGCCTTCCAGGTTGGAACTAACAGCACAGCAGCACCGCAGGCTTACTTAGCTGATCGCCACAGCAGTGCTCGATCCCTGCAAACCAGCAGCTGCTTAGGTACGCTAAGGCCGCTGTAACGAGCAGCTACAAAACCAGCCGCGGGGCACAGGAATTGGGCCCCTCTCCTTTCTCACCATGAGCCCAGGAATCATGACGACCACGGAGGTTTATCTGCTGCAGCTCAACGACGACGGCTCGCCCCAGGTCGCGGGAGAGTACATTTATCTCGATCCCACGGGAGATGACCCCATCACCATCAGATTTGCCATTGAGGGCACCTCGTCCATCTGTCGCAATGGCAGTCTTTGGGTCAACATCCCGCAGCAGGGGGCCGAGTTTAGGCGGGACAAGTTTCGAGAGTACAAGTAAGCTCACGGTCGATGCCCAAGCAGTTCCCAGCTCGCCATGTCTGAGACAGAGAGGGATCTGCTTCAAGAATCGAGCTGAACTTGGCTAATAAACATCACCATCACCGCAGACTGACTCCCGACTTCAACCGCACCCTCGAAATCTCCATCCCCATCTACAAGTCTGGCGTCTTTGCCTTCTACACCACCTATGCCGAGCTGCCCAAGCTCGACGCCGACGATGTTCCCAAGTCCACCAACGGCCACGAGGCTCTGAAGAAGACTCCAGTATACTACATTGATGTTGCTCCCCGCCTCAAGCTGGATGGCCGGCCATTGCCGCTGCCGGCGTTGTCGCTCTTCTCCATCATCAGCAAGCTCATGGGCCGCTTTCCCGGCGATTGGGAGCGACACCTGCGGGGCATCAGCGAGAGGGGATACAACATGATACACTTTACCCCTCTGCAGGTCCGTGGTGCCTCCAACTCGCCATACAGTCTGTATGACCAGCTGGGCTGGGATCCTGCCTGTTTCCCCAAGGGCGAGAAGGACATTGAGCAGCTGGTCGAGAGTCTCGAGCAGAAATACTCATTGCTGAGCTTGACGGACATTGTCCTCAACCACACCGCACACAACACAAAGTGGCTAGAGGAGCATCCTGAGGCCGGCTACAATTTAAAAACAGCTCCCTGGCTGGAGTCCGCATATGAGCTCGATACAAAGCTGATGGAGCTTAGCGGCCAGCTTGAGAAGCTGGGACTGCCCGTCGATATCAAGACCACAGAAGATCTCCTGGAGCTCATGGAAGGAATCAAAAAGCACGTCATTCTCGAGCTCCAGTTATGGGAGTACTACGCCATCAATGTCGAGCGAGACGCTGACAACATTGTCGAGGCTTGGGTTGGTGGCAAGGCCAGTCCGCCCCAAGTTGGCACTGCTACGTTAAGCGATTTCGAGCATCTCAAGACAGCAGAGCTCAAGGATCAAGTGGAGTTTATCAAAAAGTTTGCTCTCCAGGGAACAGATCGTCTAGGAGAGCGATTTCGCCGACGCGTCGAGCCCAATGTTGCCGCTACCTTGCTGTCATTTTCTCTTGGTCGATACGAGGGAGAAAACACACAGTCTGCCGACAAGGCGGCCGGTAAGGCCAAGTTGATCGAGGTCCTGGATGCCATAAACGTTGCGTTCTATGAAGAATACGACAAGGATCTTAACCAGATTCTGGAACAACTCTTCAACCGTATCAAGTATGTTCGCATTGATGATCACGGGCCTAAGCTGGGTCCGATTAATGAGGCCAACCCTATTATTGAGACATACTTTTCTCGACTGCCAGTCAATGAGACAACAAAGAATCTCACCCCTGGAGAGAGAGCGTTGGCTAACAATGGCTGGGTATGGGGCGGCAACGCATTGGTGGATAATGCCGGGCCCGACTCTCGCGTGTACTTGAAGCGAGAAGTTATTGTCTGGGGAGACTGTGTCAAGTTGCGATACGGATCTGGCCCGGAGGACAGCCCGTGGCTATGGGAGCATATGACAAAGTATGCCCAGATGCTGGCCAAGTATTTTGCAGGATTCCGCATCGACAACTGCCACTCTACCCCAATCCATGTCGCAGAGCACATCTTGGACGAGGCCAGAAGGGTTAACCCTAACCTCTATGTTGTTGCCGAGCTCTTCACCGGGTCTGAAGAAATGGATTATGTCTTTGTGAAGCGGCTCGGCATCAGCTCACTTATCCGTGAAGCCATGCAAGCATGGAGCACAGGAGAGCTGAGCAGACTTGTTCACAGGCACGGCGGCCGTCCTATCGGTAGCTTTGAAGTTGACGACATCTCCAAGTCAGATGTTAGTACACCATCGAGCTCAAAGGCCCCGGATCTTACAAGGGAGATTATTCGGAGGATACGACCGTCGCCTGTCCACGCCTTGTTCATGGACTGCACCCATGACAACGAGCCACCTGCCCAGAAGCGTGACGCGCGAGACACACTGCCCAATGCCGCTCTTGTCAACATGTGCTCTAGTGCCACGGGAAGTGTCATGGGGTACGATGAAATATACCCTAGATTGGTTGATCTCGTCAATGAGAAGCGTTTGTACACATCTGAAGCCTCAAGGACCTCGCAGATCAAGGTCGGAAGGGGCAAGGGCGGCATTGCTAGCATCAAAAAGCTCTTGAACCAGATTCATACCATCATGGGCAAAGATGGCTACAACGAGACTCACATCCATCATGAGGGAGAATACATCACCGTGCACAGAGTACATCCCGAGTCTAGAAAGGGTTACTTCCTCATTGCTCACACTGCGTTCCCTGGATATGGCAACGGAAGAGGAGAATTCAAACCCGTGGTTCTGACGGGAACCCGAGCCAACCACCTGGGTAGCTGGATGCTCGAGGTCGATGACAGAGACGAAACTGTCAAGGCCGTGCAAGACGATACCAAGTTTCTTCGAGGTATCCCTAGCCAGGTAGTAGATGTACCTGGAATCAAGATGGAATTCCATGGCCAAGACACAGTCATCTCCGTTCGGGACAAGTTCCCGCCTGGCAGCATTGCTCTTTTCGACACCTGGATCCCTACTGCAGAACACTCTACGGGCTTGGACAACTACGTCACCTCAAGCGCCAAGGCAGCTTGGGCCAATCTGAATCTCATTGACCTCAACTTTTTGCTCTACCGGTGTGAGGCAGAAGAGAGAGACGCCAGCGATGGCCAGGACGGGGTATATGATATTCCCGGCCATGGAAAGCTCGTCTATGCTGGACTGCAAGGATGGTGGAGTATCCTCGAGGGGGTGATCAACGACAACAACCTTGGACATCCAATTTGTCAAAACCTGCGGGACGGCCCTGGGCACTCGACTACATTGTGGGCCGCATTCAAAAGCAAAGCCATGCGCCAGGCAGTGAAGGTCTTGCTGGGCCGGCGGCATGGCTTCGAGAGCGGTTTGAGGCCATCAGGGCCATTCCTAGCTTCCTGCTGCCAAGGTACTTTGCCCTCGCTATTCGCACCGCGTACCGAGCAAGCGTTGATCGTGCTTATGAACTTATGAATGAACACGTTGCCAAGGGCCAGTGGTTCCTCGGAAGTCTTGCCATGGTCAGTGTGCAGCAAACTGGGCTAGTGAAATCGGCCTCTCTTTGGCCAGACAAGCAGGTACCGTCTATTGCTGCTGGCCTGCCGCATTTCGCAGTGCAGTGGGCTAGATGCTGGGGCCGAGACGTCTTCATCTCTATTCGTGGACTCTATCTCGGCACCAGTCGTTTTGCAGAGGCAAGGGAGCACATTCTTGCCTTTGCCAGCGTTCTCAAACATGGTATGATTCCCAATCTCTTGAGCAGCGGCGCTGCACCGCGGTACAACTCGCGAGATTCAGTGTGGTTTTTCCTCCAGACGATCCAGGATTATACTCGTTTTGCACCAGAAGGGCTTGATTTCCTCAAGACAAAAGTCCGGCGTCGTTTCCTCCCGTATGATGATACTTGGTTCCCTGTGGATGATAAGCGAACATACTCTACTGAGAGCACAATCGAAGAAATCATACAAGAGGCTCTCCAGAGACATGCTGCGGGAATGAAGTATCGTGAGGCGAATGCTGGACCCCAGATCGACTCTCAGATGAAGGATGAAGGCTTCAACCAAGAGATCAAGGTCGACTGGAATAATGGAATCATCTTCGGCGGCAACCAGTTCAACTGTGGTACTTGGATGGACAAGATGGGAGAGAGTGACAAGGCCGGATCAAAGGGCGTCCCCGGAACCCCGCGCGATGGTGCTGCCATCGAGATCACAGGCCTGCTCTACAGCACGCTCAGATGGGTAGAACAACTCCACAAGCAAGGAAAATTTGCTCAGTCCGGCGTCAAGACTGCAGAGGACAAGGCCGTCTCATGGACAGAGTGGGCTGATCTCCTCAAGGCCAACTTTGAGAAATGCTACTACGTACCGCTCTCAGCTGAGGAAGATGCAAAGTACGACGTTAACCCCAACGTTGTCGCTCGCCGGGGCATGTACAAGGATCTGTACAAGTCTGGAAAGGAGTACGAAGACTACCAGCTGCGACCGAACTTTGCGATCGCCATGACGGTAGCCACAGATCTGTTCGACCCTAAGCATGCCTGGCAAGCTCTATGTCTTGCAGATTCGACGATCCGCGGGCCCACTGGCATGGCGACTCTGGACCCTGCAGACAAGGATTACCGCCCGTACTACCGCAACAGCGAGGACAGCCACGACTTTGCGACAAGCAAAGGTCGAAACTACCACCAGGGCCCCGAGTGGTTGTGGCCAACGGGCTTCTTCCTTCGCGCGCTGCTGAAGTTTGACCTTCAGCGGAGAACGACGGCGGAGGGCAGGATTGAAGCATTCCAGCAGGTGACTAGGAGGCTGGCTGAGTGCAAGCGAGCTATTAAAGAGAGTCCGTGGGCGGGCCTGACGGAGCTTACGCAGAAGAATGGGGAATTTTGCGGCGATTCTGTGAGTGTTATATCTGTCTTGTTCTTCTTTTATATCGAGACTTTCAATAACATGCTAACCTATTTATTTCCAGAGCCCGACTCAGGCATGGTCTGCTGGCTGCCTCATTGATCTGTACATGGACGCCATGGAAGAGCAGGAAAGTTTGAAAAAATGAGCGATGATGCTTTACGTACGCGACATGACAAATTCACGAGTAAATGATATTAGCATGATGTAAAAGGGAAGGCATTTTCGGGGGCAGGGCGCATTACACATGGTTAATTTGCAAGTTGAGCTGAAAGAAGAAGAAAAAAGAAGGTGTTGTATTTTGTTTCTCTCGAGTTCCAAGGAATGTACCACCCCCTTTTTTGCTCTAAGAAAAATGAACAACAGGTAGAGCCACCGTGACAAATGATGTGACAGACATGTCTCTGTTCCATACTCCCCACACACTTCTTCTTCTCTTCTCGCAGATGAACATTGATGACGGAAAATGATGATATGTCGCGTTTGCCCAAAAAATCTCTAATTTCTCACTCCCCTCCCTCCCTTCCTTGCTTAAAAAATTGACAAGAAATATCCCAACACAAAAAACAGAGCCAACGCCAGAATCCAAAAAAGAGGGGACTAGTAATAAAAAAAATTGTATAATTGAAAACAAAAGATGTCGACAAGGAGCGCCTGTTGAATGAGGAGTGCGTGATGGCGTGAAATGAGAAATGGTCGTTTCGGGGCGGCGGCATCTGTCAAGATGATGAACTTGAAGAAGAAAAAAAGTGTCGTAGTGCTCGTCTTGAATTAGGCTGCTAGTATATTTCTCATCGCTCTTTTTCTCTCTCCGTCTTTCCTTCTCTTTTCTTCATGTTTTCCTATTTCTTATTTCTCTCATGACCGGGAAAAGGGCCACAGCTTGGTCGTCGTGTTGCGCTTCTCCGAGGTTGACGTAAAGTTGGGCAGTTCGGGGGTCGCGTTGGTCTTGTCCTGGTAGGTCATGGGGATGCCTGGAGCACCCTCCGAGGGCGGGACACCGGAGCCCCAGGAGTCGGTGTTGCCGCCGACGGCTTGTCGACGAAGATCGCGCCTGCGGATGTAGCGGCGGCGCCAGATGCAGGCGCCGATCCAGATGCCAGCGATGCCGACGACCAGGATGACGAGCATGATGACCCATTGGTAGTGAGTGGAGATCCTGCATGGAGGAGTCAGTATCAACATGTTAACCTGAAAATTGTTTTTGATGAGACTGGGATATCGCGTACCAATCGCCACTGGGTGCGTCTGTCCGCTGGGGGATGCCGGAGCCTGAGGGACCGCCGCTGGAGCTGGAGGAGATGGTGCTGGTAGATGAGGGCGCAACTACGTTCTTGACGTTGCAGACGCTGTGATACCAGTTGGTGATGGAAGCAAGGCCGTTGGGTTCAGCGGTACAGGCCTGGTCGCAAACGCCGGCGGTCGTGGTGGAAAAGGGCGCAAGGCGAGAGTCGAAGCAAAAGCATGACGTGTAGACGGCGGGACTGTTGGTGGGGATGGCCGGAGGGACACAGGCGCCGTTGGCATCGTAGAGATGGCCACAAGCAGCCGCGCAAGCGGGAAGCAGGGCGCGGTTGCCAAAGGGCACGATGGTGGTGATGGGCGCTTGTTGAGCAGCTGCGGATTGTTAGACTGCGGACCGCTCGGAAGAGGCCGTTTGGGGGAGTGAGAGAGGCTTACCCATTGTGACGTGATGGAAAGAGGGATATTAAGGCGCAGATGCGAGAGGAGAAGAGGTCAAATGTATGTACGTGAAGTCCGTGACGGCGGCGAAGGAGAATGAATCGCTAGGGAGAATATTGACGGCCAGCGCCAAACCAGAAGCAATGGAAGCGAGAGAAGATGTCGATATTTCTGTTGGTTTCAGAAACGGCGCTTGTTCAAACACCGTGGGTCAACAGGCGCTGGTGCGAGGCTGCGAGAAGATGCGCGAGCGAGAGGAAGAAAAGGTCGGGAAAATAGTCGTCGATGATTCGAGCGATAGCAAAGCAAAGCGAGTCGTATTGCTGTCCGTTGGGGTTCCTTTTTCTTTTCTTATTTTGACTTTTCCGTCTTCGTCTCTGATCGGGAGTCGCCTGAGAATTTACGAGAGCGGCTGACTTAAGCGAGTGGAGAGGAGTTGGAAGGTTTGCGCAAGTAATTTGGTGGCACCGGCTGAGACGGGAAGACGGCTCAAAGGGGGGAAATATCGACAAAAAGTAGCGAGAGGAAGTCCGACGCTGGCGATGGACGGCGTGTTTGGTGTTTGGGGCGAGAAGAGCGAAGTCGTGAGAATGGATGGGCGAGGATTTGGCATCGAAGGGGAAGAAAAAGAGTGGAGGGAAACTGGAAGGCCGGGCTCTGGAATGGAATGGATGGAGCGTGTCCAGTGCAGGAGGGACGCTGTGAGGCCTGGGCAGGCCTTAGCGCTGCCGTATTAGCGGCACTGCAGCGCTCCCAGGGCTCCGTTTCGCGCAGCTGGCACAGCCCTCGAGCGCTAAGAGGCGCCCCATCGGGAGCAACGAGGGCCTGTAGAATCCCGTATTCAGCGAGGCGACGGGGGGGCGTCAGCGGGAATACGGCCTGGACCCTGATGGGGGATGGCGCCAGCGTTGGCAGACTGGGGTTGATTGAATTGATTGAATGAAAACGGGAGGGGGATGATTGCGAAAGCGGTTAGAGAGAAGAGAGGGTTTTTGGCGAGTGAGATTTAGAAGGTTTAATGAATGGAAACAAACGTGCAGTGTATTCTGACGTGTTAGTGAGAGGGTTGAGGATTGAAACAAACTGATGTGAAGTTGATCCAAGGTACTGAAACAAATGAACCAAGGAATAGGACCCTGATTAATGCATCCATGAATGTGAAGAGCAATACAAGTACAGGTACATCCGACATGAAGTTCAATATTGTTTAATTGCTCTGCAAGTAGCCACAACGAAACGGGAGCACGGACGGCGCATTGAATGTCTGCAGCGTCAAAGGCCTAACAGTTTTGGGGAGCTGCTTGCGGGTGCAACGGGTCAAGTCAACGTCAGTGGCCGGGTACGTATTCCATTAGCTGGTTGTGGAGGGGCGGGTAAATGCGAAAAGGTCGCTGCTACGGGGCCTTTTGTAGCAGTACCAGACTAGGCCTGTCAATAGTGCCCAGTTGAACGGCGTCAAATCATGGATGATTTCGGTACCAGACAGACAGAACAAAGTAAAGCACACAGATTGGCAATTCGCCAATCTTGCAACAAAGTCTGCAGATACAGCTAACAGCGATAAGGTGCCGCCAGCACTAACATTACATATCTCAACCCTAACATACAACCAGATCCATGGACTGTTTCGTCCCTTTGACCCCTAATCCTTATTTCCCCCCGTACGTCATCTCGGTGCTAGTCAGTACCTGTACTCCGTGCCGTGTACCGAGTACATGCAGCCCGTCAAAGTCGAGGCACCGCCCCCCCAGGATTTAGAGCCGTCAGTACCAGCATGTTACATGCAGCTCATACGAGGCAGCAGATGGAACCCCCAAAGAGAGAAGAAAAGTCTCGTCTCATCTTGCCCTTTTCTCAACCTCGACATCTCAAACAAAACAGAACCGTGCGATTTGCGTCGTCGTCATCATCATAACTCCGAGCTGACCAATTGCATCCCGCGCTGCGCACTGTACGAGTTAGCCATCTTACAGCCAGTCCGTCCGTCTCTTCTTACCCCTGCTCCCATCTTTGATCTCCGAAACAGGGGCTCAGCAATGGTTGGATCCGTCATCTAAATTCTCTTTCTAGCCTCGTGCTCGTGTTCGTGCCGCTGCTTCCCGCCGCTGCCCTGTTCAGCTAGCTGGGGAAACAAAACCGATCACCAGACGTCTCTTCCAAATTGCTTCTACTGCGACGCTACTTCTGGCTGTCTCGTGGTCGTCTATCACGTCCATCTTGCACAAACTCGGTCGCTGCTCTTTATGGCACCTGTCAAAACTGTCAAAACTGCGGGGAAACAGAGGCCATCACAGCTATGGGCCGATCCAAGTCCCCATCTCGGGCCAATGTTCGGCCTTGTGCAGATCAACCACGCCCGCCTATGTAGCTGACAGGCTCTGGACGGACAATCACTCATGATACTGCCTATTCCGTATATCACCACGGGCGCTATGCATACACGAGGCTTTGCCAAGCCAAGCAAGAGGGCGCGTACTGTGCTCAATACTAGCTTATACGTGGCTGCTACTACCTACTACCTGGATACTCCGAGATGAGGACAAAAGGCGGTGTTTTAATCTCCTATATTCGTGTGTTTCGACAATGCTCCGCCTCAGTCCTCAGTCAATAGACCATGGAGCCTGATTCAAAAAACTCAATTCAGCGAGACACAAGGAGGATGATTCCCTTTGGACAGCCTCATGATTTCAGCCCCCTATCCCTTGCGATCCATACATACATGCCCCCAAAGCCTTGAGCAGAGCTACGGAGTACACGGCCACAATTATATCATGTCTACTTCCCAGAGCCTTGAGTGGCCACTGTTGACCTATCATCGTCATCCCTCGCCCTATTATTTTGTCCTCCACCCTGGCTGCTCTTGACAATGCCGACGACGACCCCAGGAGCAAGCCAGGGGTCGCACTCCGTCGTGAATCTCTGGATCCCGTATGGCACCTGAGAGGTGGCTATGCTCGATTCCGTTAGTACTTTCTCTCTGTCTCTCTCTGTCTCGACCATCCGGAGATTGCCATGACTTGCCTGTCTTGGACAAAGACCCACTGGGCTTATTCATCGCCTGTGCCTCTGTCTTGGTGTCTTGGGGCATATTGTACTGATCGAGCTGGACCAGTATAATGATGTTGGCTGTATTTCAGTAGCAGTTGATGTTCAGCGGGTGTTGTTTGGCAAATCTCTGGATTCAAATAGGCTGAGAACACGACAGCTCCGCATTGGGACATCAACTCACTTTATACTCATCGATTCCTCTTCCTGCTTCAGTAACCAGTCAACGGCCCGTCTTCGACAGAAGCTTCTTGCTGGCTAATCCTAACATGTCACATACCGCTCAGCCCACCGCACGGTCCATTGTATACATGTGTGCAAAATGCGCATAATCATCTCGGTCGTTTATTGGCAGCAAGATTTTTTCTCTGTGAGGCTGGTGTGAGTTTCGGTCCGTATCATACAGCCCTACAGACGCACAGCATGGATGGCTACGCCTATGCTGCTCTTCCGGGATCATGCGGGATCGGGACATCACCTTGTCTCAGGCGTGCATGATATCGGCCAGATAAAACACCCCAAGTAAAGCCGTTTGTGTGAGGGAGCCGGTACAAATGGCACTTGGCGTCAACATTGACGTGCAAGTCACTGGGAACTTGCCTGGTTTCGTAGGACTTGGTTCCAGCCAAAAATCTCAGGGGGTCGAATCTTTGTGCGAAACTTTCAAGCCACCGCTACACCGGTCTCGAATCGACTTGTCCTCATACAAGGTCTTCTTTCTTGCAAGGAAGTTATTCTCGGCGTCAAGCATCCTATGCTGCTACATGGGTGGAGCGATGAGAGCGAGAAGACCTCTTGGGATGTCTTATATGTTACCTTTGTGCCAGGTACTTCTCAGTGACGTGTTTGGGCACCTCAAGCATAATCTTGAGACATGCTGCAACGGGCGCCTGCAGTGTCCGACAGAAGCCACGACTCATATGAGAGACGCTGTCAGTTTATGATTTGTCCAACTCCCTTTTACACCGCTCCTTGCTCGCGTTCTGAATGGAAAGGGCTTCAATCTGTCTCCCTACTGGGTCTAATTCCTAATTGTCGAGTGATGACCCCTTGCAGCGCGATATCCATGTGTTGTTTGAAACGAAATGGCTTTTCCGACCAGTCCCTCGCTTGGGGTGGTGTAGGGGGAAGTTGCTCAATGTTGTCTCATTGGATAGAATGCCTTACAAGCTTCCTTTGTTCGAGAACACCCGAGGCATCGGATATATAAAATGCCAAAAACCTAGGTTACTGAACGGTTGACCATATTTCTGAGGACGTGGACGATGGAAGACAGCAGTCGGCCGACGGAACCTTTAGCCGATCAAGTCCTGCATTCCGATAGGGCCATTTGTGCATGCAGCATTCATCCTGTGGAGGAATGTCAGTGTCATATGGGGTACAACATTTGACAAAGATCTTTTTCTCGCAAACGTTCCTCTAGAAACTCACTCGCAGAATCTCTAGACTTTGGGCGGTCGTACTGCACTAACGCAGGGGCACTCGAAACTAAGCCACACTACCCAGGTCAGGCCATCATTTCGAATCTTGCTTCCAAATCTTGGCTATCCGATGATATCGCGCTTACACCGGATATGTTCGTCACCTCGGCAGTAAGGCTCGACCATTCGAGAAGTCCAGAAACGGTAACACTTTTCTTGTATTACATTAGTATCTTTTGTACGTTGATGTATATCAGCATTCACTCTGGCCTCCACAAGTACACTCATCTACATATTGATTCAGCTTGAAAACTTGGCCATGTTCATCACACCCAAGTCTTTATAACAAGCACTGCCTTCGTCCAAGGTATTCCCCTAGAAAGGCAGCCCTAACCGAAAAAGAACCCTCATATAACAGGGATGACGTGGCCACCATTGAAAACACCTACTATGGATGGTTGAAACATTCAGTAAGCTTGAGTTGGTTCTTTATCTAGTGAAACAACACAGGCCCAGCGGAAGCTACCCCCGGGTCTTACACAGTCTCAGAACTTCAAATGCACGATCAAGACTGGAAATGTGAACTGGAAGATCAAGCTCTATGCGGTGAGTTTATGAAACAAAGCGTTACACTCAATGGTACTTTTTGCCAATATTCTTCTCCCTTGCGTATTACAAATTATATAAAATGCCCTTTTCTTCGTAAATCAAACCAATGACACGCTAAACAAGCTTATTTACCATTCTTTATATCCTGGACAGGGATCTGAGCATTGCGAAACTCGTTGGAGTCCTCTCAAGCGATCACCATATGCCGTGACACCTCAGTCACATGCTTCTGACATCGAGTTTGACCAATTGACATGAGAGATTGGCGGCTGAATAAATGACTTGGCACCCAATTCTGTTCACCGATGTAGGACTTTGGGGTGGCGACAGCTGGCCCTTTGTTTAGGCGTGAAGTTGGTTATCCTCGGCCATACCAGGGGAGTGCTGAGATGTAATTCGGAATGTGCCACCAGATGGGTTTCGTGTTGCGGTGTACTCTTTTGACACCCTTAGGCTCTTATGATGTTGATGGCTATGCATTTAGGCTTTGAAAGATGGGCTAGTTGGGACTTGTGAAAGCAACGTTACGAAGAGAGTATTGGAGTCGGGTATGAGACGTTGTGAAGAAGCAACGTGGGAAGCGGTTGTGGTACACTGGCTATTTTGCTAGAACTGTCGCGTTGCATGCTGTCAATGGAGAAGCATTCTACCAATTTGGCAAAAGTAAAACTATAGGACTTTGGGATCGAAGATTCATATAATCTCGGGCTCCAAAAAATAGTCTTTAATAGGGTAGTTAGACACCTCGTAAAATATTACATTTGCTACTTGTAAGTCAGTGGCCGCTACTATGACTTTGAAGAGACATTGAGCTACAACGGTATGCATAAACAAAGATAGATGGTTATATATTGAGATGAGGGTTTTATTTCTTGCAGTCTCCAATGATAGAGAAGCTCGTTGCCATGCATTGGCCAATATGGGGTCATCAGTCAGCATATGTCCATTGATGTTTGTGGATACATGGAAGGGATCACGAGATCCAGTTCTCAAGGCAACGGTTCTTGACTCTTGCATGTACTCACCAACAACCCCCACAGAAAGGGTCCGGATAATCGGATATATAGACCCTATTATGCCACATGTTTACATATCGATTTGGATCTGTATCCATTTTGCTTGCCCAGATGGGACGTTGGGTTTTGATGTTTGTTGTTTAGGCATGGAGATAGGAGCCTAACTTGGGACTAAGAGACTGACACTTATTGGACCACGTCAAATGAGAAGCCATAAAGCTCTACCTTTTGGGTTGGGACCCCTGTGGGGTTTGACAGCAGATTGTTTACAATGTACTGCGTGTTTTGAGAGCTGCTGCTTGATGCTTACATTTATTTTTCTGTTGCGACTCATCATTCATCATTAATTGTTTGCATGAATCCAAGCTCCAGGTTAAGGGGTTGAGCATTGAATGCCGCGTATTCAGTCAGATTTCGTGACGTCTCTGCCCAATCGGTGGCTGTGGTGGCGGTGTGATCGTCATGCATTCAATCACTCAGCGGTGCATTTGCCACCAAGCGGTTCGCCTAAGGTGCTAAACCGTGCTGTATCTTAGCTCAGTTGTAGTGCATAAATCATGCAGCAAGCTAAAGCTACGTCACAAGACTTTTCAACATGCAACTTCTCGCTTCTTTGTCTTCTCTTTTCCCTTTTCTTCAACCCGAGGAGATGAGGCATCATGTTCGGGGACAATTTGACAGAAAAGTGCGACGGCAAGGACTACATCCCGCCGGCCTCCAAGACGGTGCGCGATCTTGAGGTGCAGCTGGTCCTGTCCTTGATTTTGGGCGTTGGCGCCTTTATCGCATTCTGCGTGAGTTTGCTCTAGCCGCTATTCGCATTTGCATCGCGTGCCGTGAACCGCCGCGAGTAATTACAGGTCCAGATACTAATTGCTCATGCGATGCTCTAGATTCTGCGCCCGCGATGGCCGACCCTATATGCTGCGCGCAAGAGGCGCCTCGATCCGAGATTTGGCCCGCCACCTCTGACCGACTCTTTCTTCGGATGGATCCCGAGGCTGTACAAGGTGTCTGAACAGCAGATTCTGGCATCGGCTGGACTCGATGCGTTTGTTGTACGTTACCAGCGGTTCGATCCGAGAGGCGTGGGCGGAACTAACGTGGTTTGGCAGTTCTTGACCTTTTTCAAAATGGCCACCCGCATCTTTGCCATCATGGCCTTCTTTGCTGTTGTCGTCCTGTGGCCGATCAACTATAGCTATCGCAACTTTCAACCCCTGTGGGGAGGTGACGACACGATTCCCGACGATAAAGACGACATGGACCTTTACAAGCCCATTGGCTTGCCTCTGGGTTCCGCCTATCTGGGCATGGCAGGAGACGGGCTAGAGAAGGATAGGAGTCGAGAGAGGGCATTTCTATGGGCCTACGTCTTTTTCACCTACTTTTTCGTTGGATTGACAATCTATTTCATCAACAAGGAGACGTTCCGCATCATTGGGTACAGGCAAGACTACCTGGGATCGCAGTCTACCATTACAGACCGAACGTTTCGCCTCACTGGCGTTCCAGCGGCTTTTAGAACCGAAGCGCGTATCCGAGCTCTCATTGAGAAGCTGGACATCGGCAAGGTCGAAAATGTGTCGATTTGTCGAGATTGGAAGGCGCTTGACAAAGTCGTGGATGAAAGAGGCCAGATTCTTCATAAGCTTGAAGTCTCTTGGGCGCAATACCGGAAACGGCAGCGATATTCAGCCGCGAATGCTAGCAACCACCGAAATGGTCACACAGATTCATCTCGACACAATTCACACATCAGTCAAGGAGATGAGGAGGCAGGTGAAGACTGGCGGCTCCTGGGAGACGACTCTGACCAAGCTCATGTCACCGAGGGCGATCGACCGCAGGTTTCACTACGATCTGGAATTTTTGGACTCCGAAGCCGCAGGGTCGACGCTATTGACTATTACGAGGAGAGGCTTCGACAGATGGATGACAAGGTGATCGAGGCTCGGAAGAAGGATTACAATACTACGGACATGGTCCTCGTCACCATGGACTCTGTCATGTCCTGCCAAATGGTCGTCCAGGCTCGGATTGACCCACGGCCGGGGCGGTTCCTGACCAAAGCTGCGCCATCGCCCTCTGATATTGTGTGGAAGAACACGTATGAACCTCGTGGAGTGCGACGAATCAAGGCGTGGACGATTACTCTATTCATCACGATCCTCACGCTGGTCTGGATTTTCCCAACAGCATTTCTTGCTTCGTGGCTTAGCGTATGCACCATTCAGAGGGTCGTGCCCTCCTTCTCCGAGTGGCTCGAGGACCATGCTGTTATTCACTCGCTATTTCGAAACGGTCTGCCCACACTCGTGATTTCGTTGCTCAACGTTGCTGTTCCCTATCTCTACGAATTTCTATCCAATCGCCAGGGAATGATATCGCACGTAGACGTGGAGTTGTCGCTCATCTCCAAAAACTTCTTCTTCACCTTCTTCAATACCTTCTTCGTCTTTGCTGTTTCGAGATCGGGATTCAACTTTTGGAGCGTACTTCAGGACTTTCTCAAGGATACAAGCAAGATCCCTAGAGCTATCGCGGCTGATGTGGAAGACTTGTCCGTCTTCTTTATCAGTTTTATCATCCTACAAGGCATTGGCCTGATGCCTTTCCGAATGTTGGAAGTCGGAAGTGTCTTCCTCTTCCCAATCAACCGCTTCCTGGCCCAAACTCCGCGAGACTATGCGGCGCTTAAGAAGCCACCAGTGTTTCAGTACGGATTTTATCTGCCTACCTCGTTGCTTGTTTTCAACCTTTGCGTCATCTATAGCGTCTTGAGATGGGGCTTCGCTATCCTGATCTTCGGAACGATCTATTTCTCGATTGGGTATTTCACATTCAAGCACATGCTCTTATATGCGATGGACCAACCGCAGCATGCAACTGGAGGCGCATGGCAGATTATCTGCTATCGCATTGTCATAGGGCTCATCGTCTTTGAGGTTGTCATGGTTGGGGAAATTGCATCTCTTGCCGCCTTTGTTCAGTCGGTGGCTATTATGCCTCTTATTCCCTTTTCGATTTGGTATACATATTATTTCAAGAGGCGATATATGCCCCTGATGAAATACATTGCTCTGCGAGCCATAAGACCCGAGGAAGGCTCTGGCAACGAAGAGGCTGTGGTGGATGAAGAAGAGGAGTCTGATGATGCTAGCCCGGACCGCTCACGAACACGAGAAATGCTACGTAGAGGCAGCACATTGGATGAACTTAAGGAGAGAGACATGACATTCACCAACCCCAGTCTCATCGTGCCGTAAGTAAAACTATATACTGCTTGCGTGGTTTCCAAGCTAACATGATCAATTTAGTCTACAGCAAGCGTGGGTCTACACTGACCCGCCTCCGATCGTGATGACCGACGAGGAGTCGGAAGATGGCACGGCAGAAGGGTCTGAAGACCAGCCAACATTGGTGCTGCCCAACGCAGACAGCTCTCTAGGCATCGGGGACGACAATGTGTGGTTGAGTACATCAGGGCGAGAGCGAAGATGATATACGAAATTCGCCTGAGACAGTGTATTTGGGTATGCGAATACGGTGGCCGCTATGATGGGGGTGTCAAGCCTGCTCTTTTCTTTATGTTTTCCATTCTCATACCACGGCGTTATTGACTGATGACTGATTGTTACACAACATATCCCCCGCAAATACGTGGCTGCAATTTCATGTTATGCTTTTGCCACTTTTACATATGGCAAGAACGATACCATTGACTGTTTAGATAGCGCCTTTTTTGCATTGTTACTTGGAGGAGCAGCGATGAATGACGAAGGAGAGCTCAAGGAGAAGTTAATTTATATCAACCAGAATGTCAACATTGACCGTATCGCCATTTCCCACTTCGTTTGATGTCGCACTTGTTTACCTATATCTGTCTACTTTACCTTTGAACGACAATCCTAACAGTCGTCAAGCTCTCTTTTAACTATAGATTTTCCTATCAAAGAAAAAATAAAAATAAAATAAAAACACGAAAGGCCTTCTGTCCTGGAGGCCAAGCCAGCAATACGTCCTCGCAAATATTTGTCTCGAGGGGTGTGGCCGGAGCTCGGTCGACGAGATCGAGAGGGCCTTCGCAGCGACCTGCAAACACACCTGGCGAGACGATGGCTGTTGTTGCGCTGGTGACGAGCGGTGACAGGAGGATCTATGCGCTTCCTGGGCAGTTGGCTGATGTGGAGAAGGTTTATGGGGGTGAATATGGGGACGAAGAGGACCAGGATGGTGAGTGATGCTCGTCTTGTTCTATTATGTTACGGAGATACTGACACGGTAAACAGACGCCCCTAGCTCTATGCGACTCCCCAACGAACTGCTCCAGCAGATATACAGCTATTTGTCTCCCTTGGACTTTAACTCGGCGAGACACGCATGTCGAACATAGTATTTGGCATCTTTGGACCGCGAGCTGCTTACCAACATGCTGAAGCAGGGAGGATGGTGGAGCAGCATGTTGAGCATCTTAGCACCTATGAGAACAACACCGGTATCGAACCTGGGTCGCGAAGACATCATGAGCAAGTGGATTGCGAGAGAGTGTAATCTCTTAAGCCCGCAAAAGTCTGCCTTTGTGGAAGTCGGCCAAACGGACTTTAGCGCCATAGTGCCTGGATCGGTTCCGGGAGACTTGCGGGGGGCGATGAGCTTCGCTGTGAGCTTGTGCGGGAAGTTCTTGATGGCTGCACACGGCCGGGTTGTCTACATATATGAGCTGAACCATGTGTGCTTTCCGGAGCGGTTGCTGTGGGCGCTGCCGTTTCGTCGGAGACAGGGGATGCCTTCAGGGCTCTTGAGGCCGGTGACGAAGATTTTGTGTCCGAGGAGAGTTATTTCGTGCAGTATGGATACTTCGGCGGAGAGATATTCTGTGGCATTTCTGATGGAGGGTCGGGTTGGCATGGTGTGTGATATCACGACTGAGAGAACGGGCACGTCGAGTCTTGCGTCGACGCCTCAGTCCACTGAACCTCCTGTGATCAAAACTGGATCCGGATCAGTATCGGGCGTATCTTCTGCATCGGCATCTTTGGCATCTTCAAGTCAATGTGCTTGTCACGACCACCTGCCAAGTCTTCCGATGCCGCCAGAAGAAGGCCCAAGATCGGTTTATCGCAATATCTGCCATCCAGATGATCCTCCACGATCGGTGGCCATCTGTCCCCAAAGGAAATGCGTGGCCTTTGGATGCTCTGCCGGGATTGAGTTGCACTGGGTTGATGCATTGACTGGTCAAGATCTCAGCAGATGGTTCCCACTCACGTCTCCGAGCGACTTTCTCTATTTCCTACCGCCGCGAAGAGGAGTGGACACGCCGCGGAAGTTGAGGCTGATTAGCTCGGCTGCTGGTCTGGGTAATCCGATGGAGCTGCTTGATGGCATTATTCACGGCTTCAGTACTTCGCTTTTAGGATCCGGGAGCACGGCGGTGGTGTCTTGCTTTGACGCTGAGCCTTGGTACATGAGGCATAGCCTTGGCATTTCCGTGGAAGCTGGAGGACCAAGTCGAGATGTCGATGTTGATAACGATGAAAGTCTGCTTAGCCGAAATGTGCCACGAGACAGTCCTTTGCGGCGGCTTGTTGCTGCCAGCGCAGATCATTTTCGGGCAGTCCCGCTGAGTGACGGTTACCACATCCTGTTTACAGATCCTCGCACGGGATGCCTTTGTCTGGGGACAGATGCTCCGGTGGGCTCGCTTACTCGATTGCTTCGCAAGGTCTGGTTTCGACCTCCTTCACAGGCGTACTCGCCCATGCCCCTGTTGTATGTTGCTGGGTCTGATACAAGACATGGCGTTCGTGTTGTCGCGACTTTTGCTGCCAGGCCACAACATGACGGTACTCCCTTGGATGAGCGCACGTTCTCTTCTGATACAGGTGCTACGGAAGATTCCAACCAGCAGCTTATTGTGTTTTACACAGTTCCTCCGGATGTATTCCACGATATACGCCGGGCCGATGCTGAAGCTAGATCGGTCGGATACAGGCCCCCTGAGAGCCGCAGATTTGAACGTAATGAGCCAACATACGGGCACATTAACCTGATGAGCGATCCCTTTGGACAAGATTCGCATTATCCAGTCGAGGTATATGGGCAAGTAGTAGCTACGTGCGGGAATCTCACAGAAATTGCATTGAACTCGTCTCCGGACTTGATCATCTGGGCCTTTGCTGCTGAAGGGTGGGCAAAGACCTGGGCATTGAACACTGGGAAAAATGAGCCAATCATCAATTCTGCTGCCCATAGAGATGGGAGTGTTCGACAGGCTGATCCCGGGGGCGATGTTGTCATCGCCGGACCTGCGCCGCCAGAGACACCTTCGGAACTCAGTTCGTTGGACTTCAATCTCTTTGATGGCTCCCCCATAAGCAACTCGGACCGAGAGCCAACCATTCTAGGACCGTATTCTCACGGTAGGCGATGTCACATGCTGGGGGAAATTTGGGATATGCAAGGGGGTGAGGCTGATGCGATGAGGATTGACCTAGTTGAGGAGATAGGAAGCATTACGAGAGTAGACATTGAGCTTTTGTCGTAAAGATTGTCGAGCCTGATTATTATAATGGTATGCATAGGCATTAGATTAAATATAGGGTTATAAGGAAAGAGATTGTATCTACATGTGTTTTGCCTGTTTGAAGAGGCCCTGCAGTCTAATATATCGGTCTGTGATTGAGTCCAACTATGGGATCGTGTTCATTCATGTTCGGTAACGGAGGGTGAAACCGCTACGTAGGAGTCTAATGGAGCATGTAATGATAAAGCAGACTGCAAGACAGCTGCCACAAAATACTTGGACGCCGAGATAGCTGTTCGAGCCAGTGAGGATTGCACCGCCGATTGGTGTGCCAGTTAGCAATGCTAACGAGACGACTGCAAAGAACATGCCGAGGCGAGTTCCCAGGTCTCTGAGATCTTTGGTTAAAGCTGTCATGACGACTGGAGGAAGGGACACAAAGCCTCCAGAAAAGAAGCCGTAAAAGATGGAGAGGACGATGACGCCGGATGTTGAATTGACGGCAATCCAGCAGTATGCCAGCAGAGCTGTGATGCCAGCTGCAGGGGCGAGCATATTGAGAGGGCCCAAGTGGTCGGCTAGAAAATTTGGTGTGACGCGGCCAAAAGTCGAGGCGGCGTTGAGGATTGGGAGGAGGTAGAAGCTGAGGTTTTCGGAAGCGATGCCTTGGTCAAAGGCCCAGGGTTGGACGAAGCTGAGGAAGTTGTAGAAGCCTAGGAAGCCGAAGAACATGGCGAGGCAGAAAAGAGTGTATTGAGGGTCTTTGAAGGCGGAGAGTTGGAGGAGGGCGCGTTTTGTGCTTGGTTGGACGCGGACGCGCATGAATGCTATGGAGACTGAGGATGTGGCGAGGCAGGCGAAGCCGAGGGCGCGGGTTGCCCAGGGAAAACCGGCGGACTGTTGGAGTTTGTAGAAGATGATGGGGTAGATGACGCCGCCGATGCTTGCTCCCGTGGCGGCGATGCCGTTTGCTAGGGCGCGTTTTTGGCGGAAATATTGGGGGAGGAGGGCGACGGAGGGGACGAAGAGGCAGCCGGTGCCGATGCCGACGCAGAGGCCCTGGGCGAGCATGATTTGGTAGTATTGGTTGGAGAGGGAGGTCATCATGTAGCCGAGGACGACCATGAAGCTGCCAAAGGGGACGAGGATGGGGAAGTAGCCCAGGTCGAAGAGGGGGCCGGTGATTACGCCGACGGACATGAGGAGGTGGGATTGGATGGAGCCGATCCAGGCGATTGCTGAGGGGGAGTGGTGGGAGAGGATGGATTGTTCGTAGAAGGTTTGGAAGACGCCGAAGGTGTTGATGAGGCCCCTGGACAAAGAGATTGAAGAGATGGTTAGTGTTGGTGTTTGGTTGATGAGTGAGTGGGAAGGGGGAGTGATGGGAGATTGGCGGACCAGGAGTTGAACCAGAGGAAAAAGGCGCCTAGGACTTGGAGCCAGGCTTTTACGCCGGTGTCGAATTCGAGTTCTTCGGGGGGTTGTTTGTCTGTGGTCATGGGGAGGGTGTTTGGGGGTGTTGCTTGGCGGTCTTTTGTGCCATCGTATACCTCAGGTGCCATCTTTGGCGACTATGATGGGGATGCTTCTGGTGTTGAAACTGTTGATGTAGCTTTGTTGTATGAAATGATATGACTTCTTTCGACGGCTAGGGGAACCAACTGGAACAGTTGAGTTTATATATGATGATGTGATATATAGACTAAATGTTTAACAGACGGAGCTTTTTTGTAAAAGAGAGTGTACGAAAAGTATTATTATGTGCCTTATACGGCATAGAAGTCAGAGATTGTCAATGGTTTGCAATATATGGCCGACTGGAAAATAGTTCAGTGTCTGACACTAGGTCTCGTCCTTTATAACCAAACAACTGCTGTAACTTCAATTTGTGGAATTTTGTTTCTGAATGGACGCATTCTCTTGTGGATGCAATGTCACCTCCATGATATATCTTGATCCATGGAGTATCCTCTTTCAGTCCGCTAATTGGAGCTTGCCGGATCACCCTTCCGAGTTAGCCTTCCGAATTATCCAGCTGGAGATTTTTTGGTAGTACCTATATGTCAGTTTGTCCCCCCAATTGATCCGACCTATCCAGGCGGCCGACTTATCCAGCGTTGTGTTGGATTGATTGAGCTCATAATGTCGTAGTGTATAAGTAATAACGCCCCCGATTGACGCGGACATACACGTTGAAACTGCCTCTATAAACTTATATAAGAGATTTCTACTTTTCTTCGCGGAGATCTTTATACACGAGTCCAAATTATCTCAATTTGACATCTATACACGAATAAATCACACCAATTCTATAAAAATGGCATCACCTCTAGCAGTTTCAAAGGCTATACTCTCTCGCTACCCTTGGGTATCATCCCCTCTAGTGGTGAGCGCTCCTATGGCAGTTCTATCAAGTCCCGCTCTTGCAACGGCTGTATCCAGCGCTGGTGGACTTGGATTTATCGGGCCTGGAATCAAAACACAAGATGCGGCCACCAACCTTGAAGAAGCGTCACAATTATTTCTCAAAACTCAGGGCTCGCCATTTCTCTCTCGAGAGACAAGCACGCCATCCCTGCTTCCCGTTGGCGTGGCATTTCTCCTTTGGCGAGACGATGTTAATGAAGCGACTTCTGTCATTGAAAAGTTCAAGCCAGCTGCAGTGTGGCTCTATGCTCCATACGAGCTGAAAGAGTACGAAACATGGTCAAAGAAGATTCGCAGTGTATCCCCCAACACCCAAACATGGATACAGATTGGAACAGTGCTTGAAGCAAAAACACTCTCGCAGAGTTCCGAGAAACCAGATGTCATCGTGGTTCAGGGAGCAGAATCCGGTGGCCATGGGAGAGTGGAGGATGGATTGGGTCTCATCACATTGTTTCCTGAGGTGGCTGATGCATTGGCAGAGAGTGGCATTACTCTGGTTGCTGCGGGAGGAATTGCTGACGGACGAGGAGTTGCTGCTGCACTGTCCCTTGGCGCCTCAGGAGTGGCGATGGGAACCAGATTCCTCGCATCAAAGGAAGCCCGTATTGATCAAGGGTACCAGAATGCGGTTATCCAAGCAACTAATGGTGCGATATCGACAACACGAACCTTGCTTTATAACCACCTCCGAGGGGAATATGGGTGGCCTACGCCCTACAGTCCCAGGATGATTATCAACAAAACATTCATAGATCACCAAGCAGGAAAGCCATTTGGAGAGCTGAAGGAGATGTATGATGAGGCAGTCCAAGCAGGGGATTCGGGATGGGGACAGCAGGGAAGACGAGCTACCTACGCAGGAGCAGCCATTGGATTGATCCACGGAGTCAAGTCAGCATCAGATATTGTGAATGACGTTCGAAAGGAGGCATTGGCGAAAATTCAGTCGCTGCACACGGGTCGGAAGTAAGCAGAACTCTCAAAAGTTGTTTGTTTGTTGGCCACAAGGGCAATCTTACCAAGGCACGTACCCGGGTTTCTCCACACGGGTAACTCGGAAGGGTGATTCGGAATCGGAATTGATTGGTTCAAGTAGAAATCGTGCTTGGTGAATGGCTGGTTGGAATTTAGCTGGTGGGGAAATAGTTGTCTAGAGTGTCAGTCACCGAGACCATAGTCATCCATTCTTTTGTGCCTTGTAAGTTTTGTTCGTCACGCCATGGCATTGAAGTCATGATTGCCTAGTTTGAGAATACAGAAGATCTCTGGACATACTGCTATTCTGGCTCTGGGCTGATTATTCTTGCTGTTGTATTACCATCTATCGTACTCATCCCGCTGCCACTGGAGATAACCGCTTCAAGATCACGGCTGTCTTTGGCCCACGATCGAGTGTAGCTATTCACCAATCTTTTCGTTGTAACTGATGAAAAGACTAACGAAACTCTGAGGCAGAAAACTCAGATAAAATAGCCGAATCATACCGAATCCCCGGTTATAGGATGTCAAAGAGGCAGAGGGTGCTCCGCGCCTGCGATCAATGTCGCCGGGGAAAGATTAGATGCGATGGAAAGCAGCCTTGTGCTCATTGTATTGTCTATGACTACGGTATGAGAATTGCCCATATCATTTGAAGGCCTTGCCAGGATCACAATTTTGCACTGACTGACTAATAGTGAAACAACAGAATGCTCCTATGACCAGATAACAAAGCGCAGCCGCAGTGAACCATCTTACTACGTAAAGGCACTGGAGGCTCGGCTTCGCAGAGCGGAAGCTGTCGTTCGAATCGCGGCACCTAACGTGAATCTCAGTGATCCTCGTCTAGACACCGCAGATACCGCACAGATTGCGGCCATAATTAACCAAGCATCTCCCCAAGGTGTCTTGACGTCTCGATTAACGCCGACCTCAAGTCCAGGTGAAACGATGCCTATTGAGGATTCCAATGAATCCTTCCTCGAAACAATGATGGAAAATTTGGGTTTCTGGATCTAGACGACCGAGGGCACTGGGATTACCATGGTCATTCTTCGGGAAGCATCTTCACACAACGCTTGCAGAACCAGTTCGGGAACTTGATCATTCCTCCTCGCTCCTTAACCAAGTCAAAACCGAGGTCAAAGTCTCAGAAGCGACCTGAGCCTCAGACTAGGAAAACTCAGGACACGAGTAGCAACAGCGCCGACAACACTCCGATTTCTGGCTTGCCTTCACAAGAGATTGCACGAAAGCTGAGCCAGACCTGTTTTGACCACGCTTGTGTTCTTATGCGTTTCATTCATGAGCCGTCCTTTTGGAAAAGCTTTGATCGTATTTATGCAGCCACTTGGGATCAGTTTGGCGATGAAGAGCGTATATTTCTACCCCAGTTATATATCGTCTTGGCTGTTGGATGCCTCTTCTTAGACGATGTCAAGCCACCAATAGAAATTGCTGACTATGAGGTTGTCCTCGACCAAGGGTAAGGTTATCTGTATTGCATCCTATATGATTGTGTTGTATATGCTGATAAGCAGCTTGTTTACCTCTAGGTATCGATACTTTGAGCTGTGCCAAGAATTAGTTGACATGACAGACTGCCGAGACCTGGTTACCTTGCAAACAATATGTTTTATGATTCTGTTTCTTCAGTCGTCTGCAAAATTAAGCACATGCTATTCTTATATAGGCATTGCTCAGCGCGCCGCCCTTCGACTCGGACTTCATCGTTTGGTGTCCGGCAACTTCAACGCCCTCGAACGCGAACTCAGAAAACGCTTATTCTGGGCCATTCGGAACATGGATATATACGTTAGCACGCTTCTTGGTCTACCTCTGCTGGTGAGCAGCGACGATATTGACCAAGAATATCCGTTGGAAGTAGATGATGAATACATCACTTCAGCTGGCATCTTACCAATGCCCGTGGGCCGAACGTCGTTGATGATGGGTGTAAATGCCCACACCCGGCTAGTAGACATCATTGTCAAGGTGGTCAAATACGTTTACCCCGTTCGCCATGCCACACACTTGGCACCGTCCAATCATACGTACGTGGTTCGCCATTCTAGATTACGGGAGATTGAGAAGGATCTGGAATCCTGGATGAAGAGCCTGCCTGGGGTTTTGCAATCGCGCAGTGAAACTTCTCCTAAATTGGCTCAGTAAGTTCCCCCTGCATACGATTAGCACACCGCAGTTTCACATACTAACTAATCCATTTAGGATGCAACAAATGCTCCGGATAGGATATGCTCATGTACAATGGGTCATGTATCGGCCATTTTTACACTACATCTCAAACGATTTCCAGTCTCAGGACATCGACAGGCGATCCTATGGATGTGCGACCGCCTGCATCAGCGTCTCAAGAAATATCATCCACATTACTACGGAGATGTACAATAGACGTCTTCTTAATGGCTCTTCTTGGTTTGCGGTACACACGATTTACTATGCGGTCCTCACACTGGCCTACTTTTTGTTTGAGAATCCTGGACCTCCAGCAACTACGGATGGCATTCATAAAGACACGCTAGAGGGGAAGAATACACTTGCGGGATTGGCCAATAACAGTATAGCTGTAGAAAGATGTGCCTGTCTCTATGTAAGGAGTCTTGATACTGACTTTTTGCGCATATGCTGACAACATTAAACCCAGTCTCTTATTGAGCATCTTCCAGAGAGACTGAACAAGCGCAAAAGCCCAACCATTCAGCCTACGAATGCGAAAAGCTCCACGGTGCCAGAACCAGCCTCCAACTTGAGAGGAAAGGACTCAACGTCTAACCGGCCGGGTGCTTATGCCTTGAATGGATCAATCAGCTCAGCTTCTGGTACCGCCCCATCGACAAAACTGCCTGTGAATGGACACTACATCCCAGCTCAGCAAATGAATCATATGCATGCGGCGCCAGATCAGATATTTCTACGATTCTCAGCAGACGACCCGTTCGCTTACCCAAGCCAATCCCCTTCCTCTCTTGACGACGAAATGTTTCGAAATGGGACAGCAGAAGCGTCAATACATCTTCCAAGCGATCCTACCATACAGGTTTACGCCCCACTGTCAGATGAACATTCCCTTTCGGATGACATGGTCCCATTTTATAACTTCCTGGGCCCTCCATCCGAGACGGTTTATGTCAATGCTTCATACAACCCCTCTATACAATGAATGTGCAATATTAGTCTATCACATGAAGCATATTCACAAGAATATTTGTAGAATCAGCAAAAAAACTTTAATGATTCGTGATCTTGAGGCAGCGTTTGATATAGGGGAGTAGGTAGAACATTAGGAATCCATTCAGCCTTTATAGATCAGCTGAGACGAACCTGGAGAGTCGGTTAAAATACAAGAGAGAGACAAACGATCATTGGTTATCTGTAGATTCTGTAGACCCGCAAAACATTTGGAATCAATGATGCGTTATGAGGGTGGCCTGGAGAACGTCGTGGTCTTTGTAGCTGTATTTGAAGTTAACCCCGTCAATAGTCCCGCATGACAACTTTTTGGCTCAAGTACTGCCTAGTTAGTTGAAAAGCGTCTGCCATATTACATGTAGCTTGATAGTACTTCGGCAATGTGTTCGCGCTAACAATGGGATTTCGACTCCGCAAACCCGCCGGTGATAGTCCGCACCGCATCCCACAGTTGAACTTCCTCTAGTCAATAGCCCTATCGAAACTTGGTGATTTATAAGCTAACACCGAGGGAACAGCTGAATAATAGTTGCGAAATATCTGTAGTCGAATATGCATACAAGGCATCAAAGACACCGTTTTGGCATGATATAAAACGACCTTGTTGCGCCATCTATCGATGTAAATAATGAAACAGTAGAATTGCCGCAGTGGAAAGCAGTCACCAACAGCAAATGACTAGTTAACTGTTGGTACTGACCAGACTTAACTCAGACGGACGCTGTTATCAATTCATATATTCCATATACCTGCGGCAGTGCATATTTACATCATGCCTTCGTATCTTGTCACTGGATCAAGCCGTGGTTTGGGCCTTGGCTTTGTAACCGAGCTCGTACGTCAATTCGACCCCTCTGTCCTTATCACAAACACATCCACTGACATTGTATGAAACAGCTCAAAGAAAAAGAAAATGTAGTAATTGCAACAGCGAGAAATACGGAAGCCTCTGCTGGCCTTCAAGAGCTTAAGGCTAAGCATCAAGATGGACAACTGCAGCTCATCGACCTGGACGTCACCAGCATTGAGAGCATCCAGAGAGCTGTTCAAGAGACGAGCCGTCTGCTACCAGGAGGCTTAGACAACCTGGTCAGCAACGCAGGCGTGAATCCTAACCCATTGACTTCATTTGAGGATATGTTTGGCTTCCCTACACCCCCGCGCCGTGAGTTTGTCCATCTATTAATCGCATTATAGTGACGTCAAGGAATTTGCCGACGAAGTCAACTTCAATTTAACCGCCACTCTGCTGCTTTTGCGTGAATTTGTCCCATTGATTCGCAAAAGCGCGGCTAAGAAGGTACTCGTCATTTCGTCAGTGTTAGGCTCAACTGAGCTTGGCGCGAGCATGCCAAATCTGCAGAATGCATACTCGACCGCCAAAGCTGCTTTAAATATGTATGTCTATTGATACCTCCAGCAAAATACAAGAAGTATCACTGACAGTATCTAAGGATGGTGCGCAAGTGGAGTGCAGTCCTTAAGGACCAGGGCATAACCACTGTTCTGCTTCATCCAGGTAATCCGCGACTTTCAACATATGATACTACAAAACTAAGCTTATTATAGGTTATTCCGCTTTCACTGAGGTTGGAAGCGGAATTGAAGAGTGGATGAAGACATACGCCCCAAATGTCCCCCGCCAGACCATTGAAGAATGTGCCGCAAGCTCCATGAAAGTGCTTGCTGGCATTACTCCAAAAGATAATGGCCTGTTTTATAACTACGATGGGACAAAGCTACCCTGGTAGCATTGGTGAATTATGGCCGTAATCGTACTGAAACTAGTTCGTAGGCTTAGCTTACTTGTCGGCAAAGCAGTCGTGCCATATATGAAGAATAATTTTTGTATCCGGACAATCGCCTCCTCATACTCTCCCCTCAGAAACTAATTACTTTGTGATAATCGGGACGTCTGGTCAAATTCAACTGATCTAGAAACAGTGCCAAGGTACGAGAAAGAAAAATGATGTATTTAACTTCAATTGTATGCTCTCTCTTCAGCTATATTGTAACCGCTTATACCCAATGCTTCCCCGTATGTTCGATTTATGTATCCATGCCCACACTTCTAACCACCACCACTCTCTCCGTTGGAAATAACCAGGCGGATGACTCCGTCAGTGCTGATCAAGATTGGGCTACCAAAGCCACCAGATGTAGCAAGGCATTGAGAAATGAAGCCGGGAAACGCCTGTTGCACCGAGTCTTCGTTGAAAGTGATAGCCTTTCCATCTGCAAAGGCACCAATGAAGGCCTCACATTTCCCAACCAATACAGAGATGGCCGACTCCGAGGCACCGCCTGTTGCGGCGGGGATGCTGCAGACACCTCCGGAACAGTGTGCGCCTAGCAATTGAGCAACTGCCGTGTTGCAGTCGGCGGCGTTGATGCCGCTTAGTTTGCCATCACCGCACTGAGGCGCTCCAAAAGACAATTCACCCAAAGATGTTTGAGCGGTTACGGCGTTCGCCAAAAGGCCGGCGACCAGCGCGATGGTTGCCTGCACCTTCATGGTAGGCGAATTCGTTGGTAGAGTAAAGAAGAACTGTTTGCTGTTGGTGCTTGTGACGATGATTTGAATGGTAGTGATGAGGATAGGGCTCTTGAGATGAAGAGGAGAGTATCTCTGTATTTATATCCATTCATCAAAACTTCAAATGCCCATTATCTCCGCATTTCTTGTATAAGCCAATGTTTTGTCATACACCATCTCACTCAGTATGAGTAGGTACTGAATCGCCCTCAACAGTATTCACGTGCTCTACACATAGGCAGCCGTTATTTTCGTGAAAGTTTCTCTTTTCGGGCAATTGATTAACTACAAAGTCCACAAGTGTGTAGAATGTAGTATGCTGACAGCCCCATGATAGCGCCGGCGATCGTCCCTTGCACTTTGCTGGCATCGGGACAACTTCGATCCCCCTGGTATACCCCCGGATTCTGGTGCCGATGAGCTCAACTACGCCCGTTTGGCTGTAGTAAGCGGCGAATTTATTATCCCGCAGCAGAATTAGGAAGATAGGACCCAATAAACAAGAAGATTACAAAGTATTCGGGTGCATTATTCTCTCCTTCTTGAGCCCGGGAGTTGGTAGATGAGCGCATGAAATAGGACTAATTCTTCGAAAGGGTTACCGCCAGACCCACTGTCAGAATCATTTCATGCTCTTATTCAAGCTTGACAACCCCCTGCTGCTGTATACAAGATGCTGTAGGGTGCGTTACCCTTTGAGTAAGACATATTATTATAATTCATCCGGCAATTCAGCCGAAATCGCAAGGACGGGGAATATTTTTTTCTATTTTTAACATTACTGCAATCCAGACACCGTACCGTAGATCCGCAATGATAACGTACAGTATATATTCGCAAACAATAGTATCAGCTTCGAGCCCAGCGGTGTGGTGTGTAAGCACAACGGCCTTCTGTAATAGGCAAACCATCGGAATATTAGGCCGCCTTGCCAAATCTCAACAAGGCTCAGAGCGGGCCGAAATACCCCGTAGTTAGCTGGAAGCTGCCGATATACTCCGTAGGCTGCTAAAAGCTGGGAAACTTCTTTGGTCTGAAGCACTTGGGAACTGATTGACGAGCCAGCATCCAAGACTGCGAAGACCAAGCCCTACAATCATGATCGCCCAATCCCCAAGACCCATACGAGTATCGCCGCTCCTGTGGCAATCACAGCAGCCAGAATAGCCGCGGCTGGCATCAAGGAACCCAGCATCGCCATGCTGGTGAGCGTTGCAAAGATCCCTCCGGCTGGGGTAAAGGCTCCATACATGTACGACTGAAATGCAGCGGCGAGTGTTCCTGGACGTCTGTTAGCTGACTGTACACCGCATTTCTTGGGTATCCTTGAAGGCGAGATGACCACATACCTGCACCAATCCCAACTGGGCCGAAGCCTAAGCAGAGAATCAGGGTACAGACTGCCGTAAACGTGATGGCCCATGCCATAATGATGGCAAGGATTTCTTTCGTTAACTCCCCGTTAGCATTCTATCGAGCGAGGGTCCGGTCGGAACTCACGAGGCTGAGAGAGCCACTCAATCAGTGTATGGAACAGGTCGGCCAGGCTCTGTAAGCCATGACTCGAGTCGATAGGGAAAGGCGCCATGGCTGTTTCAACTGATGGAAAACTATCTTCTGCGTAAGACTTGTGTTTGCGAAGGAAAGAATTGCTGATAGATCGCTTGAAAGATGCAAAGGATGGATATACCAGATGACTGCTGCCCAAATGCCTACAGTAAAAGTTAAGGCTTTCGGAAAAAAGGTAAGAAGACAACTGTACCAATCAAATTATGCATGCCAAATCTGTTTTTCCGATGCAAGGGAGAGCCTTGTGTTCCCTCGATGCGCTCTTTAGGTTCCAAGCCGGGCACCAATGCGTCACCATCACAATTTGGTGAATGATGGCGAGGGGATTACCTGAGAATCGACGCTTGGAGAAATTTGGCCACTATTGAAGCCATGGTGTTCATTAAACAGAAAACACGAGCGTAAATGCACGTATGTGCATTATTAACTTATCGTAGCACCGGCACGTATCATGGCTTTGGGGTAACACCGGTGGGTTAGAGGTGACTATTACTTGCCGGCCTACCCTATATCTTTTCATATGGCAACACAATCACAAAGCTCAAACTCTGTGCCGATGATGGAGCTGGACTCTCGATAGACAGCATGTAATAATTGAGAGCTAGAAGGGAATAGTTTGTTGGCGACCAAAAGGTATCGTAAGATACTGACAAAAAATGTTTGAGATTGTTCTTCGCTCTATCAAGGGAGATCCAAATATAACATAGAAACATAGAGTTGAACCAGCTCCTGTATCTATTTACTTGAGGGCAGCAAAGTTGCTCTCCCAGCCGTCGATATTTAGTTTCAACTGTCCAGGGTTCGCCAGGATTTTCTCTTTGGCCGCAAGCAATCCTTCCACGTCCCAATTGGCCCAGATGAAACGGCCGGCGAGGAAGTCTGATTCGGGGCTAGCAAGCCAGACAGCAAAGTTGGCCATCAACTCAGGTGAGTCCGTTGGCGGGAACTGTGGCGTATTGGACTTGTCGGCGATCTCGCTCTGAACCATGCCAGGGCTAACGTTGAATGCCTTGATGTTCGGGTACTCCTGCTGGAGGAACTCTACCACCGAAGCAGTGGCCATCTTGGAGGATACATAGCCGCTCATGGGACTGGAGAAACCGGGACCGACGTTGATTGCGCCAGTGTTCACACCGATGAACACAGGCTTCCCTCTAGCTGGCTTCGACTGGTTGATGAAATATTTACCGAGAAGATAGGTACCCAAGACATTGATCTCATATCCCTTCCACCATTCGCCTGTTTCGGTAGTGGCGAGTTTACCGGGTAACGAGAGGTATGCAGCGTTGGCGACTAAAATGTCGAGAAAGCTGGTCTTGTTGATAGTTTCGAACAGAGCCTTGACTTCATTCTCTTTGGAAATATCAGTTTGGAGGGCGTGGAACTTGGTCTTCGGGTATTCTTTCGAGAGCTGCGACGCATTAGTTTAGGGCCTATAAAGGAACATGAAGGTGTCAATGACCTTTTCCGCAACAGCCTCGAGAAGGTTGAGTCGTCTTCCAACCAAAAAGATGTGGTCAGCCTTGGCCTTTGCAAAGGCCTCCACAGTTGCAGCTCCAATGGCAGTGCCACCTCCTGTGACGAGAACGGTTTTGCCTGCTACCGAAAGATGCTTCTGTGTAGGATCAACCACAGGAGTAGGGTTGTTGTGGTATTTGGCGGTGGGGTTTGGCATAGACATTGTGACCGGGTGTTTATATATGTTAATAACAATACTCAAAACTGTGTTTAGTCGAGTTGTTGGTCCTGGAATTGTGGTGAGAGAACTGTTAGGGAGCTCTTCGGAGAGTTGGGAAGCTTGGATTTTATACCCTTCGAGATCTCCACGATACGTACTTCCCTCTACCCACATCGCGCATAGTAAAAGGCGCATCTCCGGATCCTTCATGTTTCCATGTACAACAACTATGCCCAATTTGTCCCATCCGTTGGTTGCCTACAAGCAAACCAGGGATGCGGAGGATAGTTGCAACTTGAGCTACTCCACCGAAAGACGTTGTATCAAAAGACTGTGTGCTTTCCTGATTTCAAAGCGTAAGGCACATCGTCCTTTCGGAATTGGAATGAAAGAGATTTTTTGATACGGAAATAAAGAGACTCAAGCAACAATGATTGGAGGTGAATACATCGGCCACACATCGGAGCTCTTACGGATCCCTCCGGACCACGCAACCCCGGACCTATGGGACCTTGTGGGATCTTCTTTGCTTCAGCCGCTTTGCACCGCTTTGTGTCGCTTTGTGGGGAACTTGCTTGCATTCTGTGGAGTTGATTGGCTTATGCGGCTTGTCGGCAACAATCCGCGAATAATTATCAAGCAGACTGGTGTGACCTTGAAATATGGGGGCATATTCTTGGCTCAAGGTCATGAATATCACAGCAACTGCTTCTTTAAAACACATTCTTCGTGATTTATCAGCATGTTTACTCCGTATGAGACTTCTTAATTCCTTCGATTTCATGTATGCAGTCTCAAATATCCGCCTTGATGTTTGAGACTGGGGCCTCGTAGCCAATTGACGTGAAATATCTAGGGAACTTGGCATTACACTTCCAATGACTTCCTTATACAGTTGCCAGTGATTATTTTTCTTGCAAATACTTTAGTATCCCCATTTCATGTCCGTGGATATTGTTTGTAGAGTATGTACAGATAGATGAGCTTGGCACGGGTAAAAATGTAGTAGAGAAGAATAGCCTCCTAAGCCATATTTTCTAGAGCCATGTTTACTGAGAATTACATTTGGGACAATACTTTTGCTTCCAGCATACGTATTATCTTTAGAGATAGAATGATTACTTGTGTAAGGCTTTTACACTTAACTAAGTTGGGAAATGTACAAAATTCTATAAGCAACTAATTAGAGAAGGATACGTCTAAAATATTCCAATTTTATCGACAAGACATGATAGTAGGCGTCATTCGTCGTTTCTAAATTAAAAAGCTGCCCCTGTGGTAATACATGAGACGAGCTTGATATGGAGTACTATACCAGTGTTCTAGTAGCTGTAGAAACAATAGCTAAGAAAAAAAAAAAAATCCTAGCTATTATCCCTATACTTGTAGTTGTTTGTTCTGGGAATCTAAGCTCTCGTCAGCTTTGTTCTGTTCGCTTTGATCGGAGAGATCTCCCATCACAGTTATCTCCTCATCACCCCATCCATCGCGTGTGTCTTTCGGGATGCGAATAAAGATTATAGCGATAATAATTGATAGTCCAGCAAGCCCAATCCCCAGATACAGGGCATGTCGATATCCATCCCCGATATTCGCGCCGTGATTGTTGGTATAAGTTTCGACAGTGCCGGCGAATCCGATACCTGTGCTTTGACCATAGGCTACCAGAGTGCCAATCAAAGAACCGGCAATTCCCTGTTGATGTTTCTTTACAGTATTGCTTGCAATAATCTGTGACGCTGCGAAGAGAAAGTCGGGCCCGTAACTAAGAATCGTGATTGCCGGAAACATTTGCGGCCAGTATGACTGCTTGTCAGGCATTGTTGCAGCAAGAATGCACGCAACCATGGTACACGCACTGCCTATCACCAAGATGTATTGGGCATCCAAGAGTGGTACGACCAAGCCACTGACTATGGCCGCTGTGGTTCCTCCAATTGCCAGCGGAACAAAAGTTGCGGCACACAACAAGGTCGAGTATCCTCGCAGATTCACATTCCACGTATTGCAGTACCATACCAAGATGCCGACTGCCATGAACGAAATGAATGATGCCAACAACATCGGACTGATCGATTTTGCTGTCCATATATCGAGAGGCAAGATGGGGTCAGCTGCAAACCGGGCTTCCCAGAGAATGAATGCGGCAAGATGGGCAACTGCGGCGATCAGCAGAGCGTACTCATACGGCTCCTGCCAACCAACGAATGGAGCTTGACTGTAGCTGAGTGTCAATTTGCGAAGATGGAATAGGCTTTGGAGAGGGATGAGAGATAGATACTAACTTCCAAACAAAATTGAACAGTATGAGCCCGCCGACTCCAAGATAGCACCCAATGTAGTCAACACGTCCATGCTTATCCAAAGGTTCAGTCTCGCCGGGGACAACAAGCACAACGAGTGCTGTCACAAGAACACCCATAATGGTTCTATAGTAATAAAGTCAGATACGCATTGCAGAGAGTGAACATTTTGACCATACTTACAACCCAAAAAACATGTATTTCCACGGCGTCAACTGAGCCAAAAGACCCGCGAACACACAGCCTATCGAAGCACCAATGGGGGCCATTGCTCCAAAGAAACCAACGCTTAGGTTTCGAAGTCTTCCAGGGGGGAAATTAATAGTTAATAATGAAATGGCATTTGGCACCATGAAAGCGCCCCCAACTCCAGTCAGAGCTCGCAGCGCAATCAGCGCGACGATGTTGCGGGAAAAGCCTGAACCCAATGAGAATATTGACCACCACAGACAGGCTGCGACAAGCACATTTTTATGGCCATAGATAGAACCGATACGACCGCCTATCAAAACAAAAGCGCCTTGCGTTAAGCTTGAGATGATATTAGTCGAAAAAATTGTATATTGACAAGTTTTTAAGTAGAATTGGACCTACGGGTACGAAGCTGCAATCCAGCTTGCCTTGTTCGGTGAGTTGAGGTCGCGGGCAATGATGCTCGAGGCGAGAATCCCGGCACCAAAAGGAATCATCTAAAAATATGATGAGCTGTAATTCCAAGGCAAAATCGAGCGTGCAATCCGGTTCTCACAAACCTGAACAAGCTGTGTAGCGATAATAGATGCTGAGATCGCCACTGCTCGCGCTGAGCCTAGCTTAGCCATGTCTTGTGCGTCCATATCCTCGGCAGATGACAATGTTCCAAGGCAATAGCAATGAAAGTGTTTAGCAGCTTGTGAGTTAAACTAATTGTAACTGACTTGGAGTAGTTTGAAAACTTACGGCAGTGGAAAGGGGGAATCTCCAACGCCAATAGCAGCTATTGTTACGCGCTAGATCACTTTCAATCCCACAATCCCACGTCGTATCTTCATTAAGACAATGTGGAATCATTACTCGTCAGGTGTCATGCACTCTATTATTAATTCATGAACCGGGAGAAGTACCGCGAGACGGGATTGTGGCCGAAGCGACCCGTGTGGGCGGATGTGGGCTTCTCCACGTAGACATTATTTTGGTGCCTAGTTTGTGCTTATCTTCAAGCTCCATGATCTTTTGGAAAATAGGGACGTATTTTATCTGATGTCATCTAATTAGCCATACAGCAGTCAGTTCATACTTGATCTAGAAATACTAAAGTAGATGTAAGAGCGCATTTACCATCTATGATGTAAACATTATGGACTATTAACTATATTAAAATAAACTGCTAATACATATTGAATTCCATCTCAATAATGCTTAAAATCCTCGAATGCGACTACAGTCTTGAGACATGATACTTAATTGCCTGTCTCTCTAAGTGCATGCAAACATTCTCAGTCGATGATATGGCTCAGACGCTTTACATGCAAATAGTTGCCCATGAGTAGTAATATATATCAATATGGCCAATAGAGTACTCCATCACACTCATTTTACGATAATTATTTGTAAGCCTAATATATATTGAAGTGTTGCTCCGCAAGTGAAAACTTGCCCATTCTTCGGACTGCTACGCTGGCAACTGACGGCCCCGCAGAAAGTTTCACCGACGGCAGGCATGTTGTCGTTTCCCATTTGTCATCCCAATTATAGACTCTACTGGCTTAGCTAGATCAGGCTAGCAGACAGGGGAATAGTTGCCATATTATTCGAATGAACCACTCGCGTGTTAGAATTAGAGTTTTCTATGCTCAAGATAAACATCCGAGGGAATGCCAGTTTGAGTGAATGCCGGTTTGATGTATCCGGTGCTGTATCAACGCATAAGAACTGGCTAGGCCCCCCAAACTCAAAATTATGATAAAAACAGCTGAGTTTCCACATTAGTACAAACAACAGACCTTATTTCTTTCGTGCCACTTGTACTGCATATCCCTATCTTACCGAGTAATGGAGATGAACAGGGCTATAACCGAATGAGAGTAATGGACCTCTCCGAAAGCAAAATGGAAGCATAAAGATTACCTTATTATTTTCCGTCGTTCCAACCAAACTGCGGCTAAGCCTAGCCGCTGGTGTTTCTGACATGGTGGCGTACCGAATCTAAGCCTCTACTGACCATCGCCGGGGTGAGTAACCTGGCTAGGGTTGACATCGGAATGAGTGATCCTCTGGCCCGTAGTACTAGTTGATCGTCATCTCCCACATAGCGTACGCCTAAATCGACTGGGACCTCTCAGAGTTACTGTATCTATCACCTATTCCAAACGAACCGCCATTGTTCGACTCGTTTCCAAATAACTCATAAATGTCGATAGTGCCTGATCTCTACGAATTACATATTTGCTTTATAGATTTGCTTCAACCATGCGGAACATGATGACAAACATGGTGGGCAAAGAATAGTACTCTGAAATCTTCAAATTTCTAGAAGTCCAGTGATTCTCAATGACTTATAGGCGCTTAATCGTTGAGTAAAGCTGTGCGAAGATAGGCGGCTTATCAGTCGCTTCAATATCCATTTTGTACATATTTCAGAGTTTTTATCTCCCCTTTATAAACACTTAACTAAGACCATGATATTATGATAGATGTATTTCCAAGCAATTGGGCATTTTAATCCCATTGGGACTATCAATAACTGTCAACTTCTTATAGCTAAAGATAAAGTTGGTTATCTATTCTGTGATATCTTGCGCTTACTACTATATGTTGGTAGTGCTAGCTTCACTTTCCTAGACAGCATCACTCTGTACTCTCCAAAACAAGATTATCAACGAAGAAGGCGGGAGATAATCCTCCCCTCTGGGAATCCTCATCTGGAAGCACTACATCGACCTCAAGAAACCGATACTCGACGCCGTTTGAAGAGACACTGACATGATAGGGACCCCATCCATCGGTTGCAGTGTGGAATTCAAACCCATGGCGAATCTCGACACCGGCAAAATCCGAAAACAAAGTAAAGATTTCAACAGTTACATCGCTCGAATTGCGCTTGAGATAGGTTAGCTTAGTCTTGGCTTGGAGCTTAAACGCGATTTACCTCAGCTGCTGAAAAGACGGGCAATATATCAAACGATGCCTCGTTTACCAATGTTATATTTACAGCGCCAGCGACAATCTGGGCATCAAGCGTTGCGCCAATCAATAACGCGTTCGAAGGTGACGGCGCTCGACCAAACAACGCTAAACTTATATCCTCATCTTCGATAGAGTTGCAAGATGGAGTTTTGGTGGCATTGAAAACCCTAGAAGTGCCAAAAGCATCCGAAACAGCGATATCCTGGCACCTGTCAGTTTTGATTGATATAATGAATAAACTCAAGGATAACTCACATGATAGACAGAAAACTCTCCAAAGGTGAAATTACCACGCCCGTTGTCGTTTGATATGGCGAGATCATCAAACTATCAGCAGATTAAAATGCATTCAATATTTCAAGTCAAAAAGGCAGACCGACATTTAGAATGAGCTGCTTGCAAGAGGCTGCGACTGCCATAAGAGCAGCAGAGCCCAGGATACGAAGTGACAACAGCATTTTTGCGGAATTGGACGAGTTTAGCTTGTTAAGTGGACTTATTTTGAACAGATGTATTGACAAAATAGGGGAGAATGAAGATAATATTTATATTATGAGAAATGTTGTGGCAGGCTTCCATTTCCTTGGATTGACCTTCCTAATCAACATCTTACTACCTCGGTACACCACACTAAACATTTGAAACCATGGTTATTCTATAATACGACCATTACGGCTACTAGGGTCGGGGATGCCGGTCAAGTAAAGCTTCCTGTAGAATACCGGCGAGAGATTGCATTTTCGTCGCCGACAATTACCATATTCCATTGAATAGGGGTTTTTTGTTGACTTGAAGTAGCAAGTCTGGGTCTACAAATTCGTTTGTCAATTATTGGCGCTCTATATATTGTTTAGTACTGTATAGACACTAAGTAACTCAGTATTACCAGCGTTTTCAATAGCCGCAGCTACTGGCTAGGGGGTTGGTTACAAAATCGCACTCGCTCTCTAGATTACGAACAACTCCACTTGTTGCATACAAATTATTACATATTAATCACTCTCGAATACCGACGGCATGTTTAATACCATCGTATACGGTGCAATTAATATCCCCGACAATGTAACCTTCAAACAGATCTAAGCATCATCGTGTTAAACTTATTATAGCGTAGTTGAGATTTAAATTGTTTCACGAGCGCCTGCCTTGAGTACTCATTTCTGAGAATATTAATATGCCCAGTCTTGCCCCTTAGCTAGTCTAACCAAGCGCATTCGTATACAACTTTCTAAGCTGATTTGGTTTGTCTATTGAAGGCGAGAGGTTCATTAGCAGTGGATGATATTTGAGCGAAGCTCGCGTATGTTCGTGGCAGCTTCCGCACCCTTGGGATGCAAATAATTGCTTAGAGACGACATAAGTTTCTGAGTCTTGATTAATGAACTAATGTATAACGCAAGTCATTAGCGCACCATTATTTACTACGATGATCTTTTATAAGCCTAATAAACAGGCAAGTGTTGATTCACAAGTAGAATCTTATTTGCTCTTTGGACTCTGATACCAGTGACTAAATGCCCCGCTGAAAGTCTGGCCGCTATTGTCTTCAACGATTGGTCATTCCGATTTTTCTGATTATGGGTGCCCAACTAGATCAGACCAATAAGCAGGGAATAGTTGCCAAATGCCTAATTCGCCACTCAATTCTTGGGAATTGAGAATTTCCCTGCTCAATTGAGATAGCTCAGCTGACGTCGCTTGGGCATGGGTGGGCCCGGAGCAACTCCCAAACAAGACCTGAGTTCCTTACTTCTTGATGGTGTGTAAATGGAGATTGTTATAACACAGTGGCAGATGTATCATCCTATAAATTGTATAAACCCCAGAGATACGCGCATATTAGCTAGTCACCTCGCCATTTGAACTGTGAACTCGCGAAACCAAACTATTTTTCAGGTCATTGCAAACGTCAGGCCGGTTGTGTGAATCAGAGATCAAAAGATGACATGCCTAATCTCTGTGGCGCATTTCACTATCTCATTTGATCGTATGAAAGGCGCAAAAAGCTGACTGATCAAATCGGCGTTGACCTAAACCGGAATCGCAAAAGGACCAAAGGATTGCAATGCAGTTGCTTTTAAGTTATACGCATAGATTGAGGCTGAGCTGACGCTCTGTTGTGGGATCTAGCGTAAGAGCGTATAGCCTGGTCCTCATAGCTTAAGAGCGTATAGCCTGCTGTGTGCTGATAGCGTACTCCTCATGGCGTGCTCTTCATAGTGCATAGCGCAGACAACGTATGAATTGGCTAACATTCAGCGTCAAAATGGGAGAGCGTATAACATGTGCGTATCATAGCCTCATGTCAGCAATTTAATAAAATTTACGGGTGAGGTTGACTTGACCAATGCGGGTATTTGTCAAAACCTCTGGCATATGGTTGATGTTTTTGTTATAAATAAGCTTATACTTTCCTTCTCTCTTTGGTCATCAAATCTACTTGCAAATCATCGATCATCTTCTTCCAGTAACTCTACGAACAGTTTACCTATTGAATCCCCATCTTTAAAGACAATGGTCTCTACACTGCTCTTGGGAGCTTTAATGCTTCTACCAGGCATTTCTGTTTCAGCAAATGCCTGTGTCGAAAGGCCTCACGGATACTGCAAGCAGCTGGATATTCCGCTGCCTATTACCGCGGATACTGCCGTTTTTGACATACCAAGAGTGGACAACGATATTGAAGCAGTATCCTGGGCAATTTACGATGCCACTCGAACTACTATACACGGCGCCGGTAATATCATCAAGAATACCACGACTTCTGGGACGTTCAACATCCATGCTCAGCTTTGTGTTCCCAAGTCTACCAAGAATGGAAAGCATAATGTCTTGCAGATCGCCACCCATGGAGTGCACTACGACTCTAGATACTGGGATTCCGAGTACAAGCCGGAGAACCACTCCTACGTGGAAGCAGCACTTAAAGCAGGATACTCCATCTTCACATATGATCGTCTGGGAGTCGGTCAATCTGATAAGCCGGATGCATACGACGTGGTCCAAGCACCTGTTGAGCTCGAAATCCTCCGCCAATTGACTTTGATGGCACGCAATGGTAGCTTGTATGAGTTTGCGGGTCATGCGAAACCCTCCATTCCCTCTTTCAAGTCATTGGCAGCCCCGCATAAGGTCGTTCATATCGGACACAGTTTCGGCTCATTCCTTACCTCGGCTTTCATCGCTAGATACGGCCCTCTCACTGATGGTGCCATCATCACGGGTTACCTGTTCACCAAGGAACTTGCGAGCGCCGGCTCAACATCGTTCAGCGTCGAATATGCCGCCACGGGAAACCCTCCTTTCAACCGATCAAGTGGCTACGTTGTAGCCCAGAGAGATGGCATCCAGCACATCTTCTTTGGTGGCAATCCTAAAACCGCCTTCACACCAGAGTTGCTTGACTATGGCATCAGCATCAAGCAGCCTGTCCCGATCGGAGAGTTCGCCTCTGCCTTCTCGCTGCTTGGAAACCCCGGACCGTCCTTCAGAGCACCTTTGCAATTCCTGTTGCCAGAGCTTGACTTTTACATCTGCCGAGGCGATTGCAGGGGTTTGGCCAATATGACAGAGTTGAATGCGACTTACCCCCACGCTACGAAAATCGAGGTGGCTCTTCAGCCCAATACTGGCCATGCGCTGCCACTCCACAACAATGCCACAGCAGGGTTCCAGCTTATTTTCGACTTCTTTTCTAGGAATGGGTTGTAATGGCCGTTGTGGTTAACACGCGACCCGAAAACATGTTGTGACACCTATATTCGCAGACACTATTAGATCTCTTTCTATCTAGTACAATATTAATTTAGTTGATGAATTAATTAGAAAAAGAGTGTTATGATTATCCAGTCAGTTAATGTTCCTCATAATCGCAATGTGACGCCTACCAATGTTGCTAGTGAGCTTCGTCACGGATTGCGCCAGTAACGCACAAAGCCGGGATTGGGTTAACGCTAAGAGAACTGACACTAATTATTTATGAGCGCTCGAGGTTTTGCCCTCTTATATTCATTATTAGTTATTTTCATTATTGTCTTTGTTCATTTGGTTCATGAGTCCTAGCGCATTAGACGCAAGAAACAACGACATACTCAAAGCATGCAGGCTTAACGTTATCGGGAAAAATAAACATCTTCAATCATGTCGAAGAAAACTTTTAATATCTTCATTTGCTGATAGAATCTAGATTGACAAAGTATTCACTATCTATTCTTCTAAAAAAGCATATTGTACTGAAAGTGCTGTCGCTCTCCTGCATGCTAATCCGTATATCCTTTACGCGCAAGCTCCCAAAAGCATTGTAAAACAAATAGTAATAATTATAAAATAAAGAGGGTAAGAAGATAACAACTTCGTGTATTTATAATGCCAGTCTCTCCAAAGGACACATTGCCTTTCCAAATGTAGCCGCTTTATTGCACTTGGTTCACAGCCGGAACGAGAAGTACATCGTGGCCAACCTTTACGGAAGCGCTGATAGCCAGTGATTAAACCTTCACTGCCAAAACTTGGGTAAGCATGTTACCAATATCTTCACCAGTCTTTTGCTTCAAAGGCCTAGCGAAAGGGAGCTTCTCCCATTCTGTTTGGTGATTAGTACAAGTTCCTCAGACAGCGATGACAAGCAACCACTTGCGCGACTTACCAAAAAACGACTTGACCCATTCCTTAGGAGCACCTCCCACGGTATCATCCCACAGCGTGGTTAAGTACAAAGCTGTCGTTCCGGGGCTGCCATTCATCTCGAGATCTGATGCAGTGAAATTCGGATTGGCCTTCATTGCGTCCGCTACTCGAGCAGCTCTGGCCTTGGCCGCCTGCTCTACAGTGATGTACTTGGACTTTGGATCGTGCGAAACCTTGTTCAAGTCCAATCTCTTTGCCATTGTCGACCAAATCTTGGGGTCAAAGTGCAAATTATCTCCGAAAAAGAGGTCATTTCGCGACAGAGATCCATCAAATTCGACACAGTTATGTCCATGTTTTGCCAGATCGGAGAGATTGATAGTCGAAAAGTTGCCTGTGGTCGTCAAATGGCAGTCTTGGGCCTGTATGAAGGCGCTGTCGAAAGTGTTAGGGACATAGTTGTATGCAGCCGCGACGGCAGCTTGAATGCTTGGCAGATCGATATTCTTTCCGGAACGAGGAAGGTAATTGTGATTAGCAAGCACATTCAGGCCAGGGCATGGAGATCGGCCTGTTTCTCGCGGTTAGTAACCTATATATATGAATCACCGGCGATTTTTGAGTCACTCACTGTCCCCTGGCCCCGCAGGAATCCATTCGTGCCCCTTCATAGGATAGTTAGGCAACGCCGAAGCGAAGCTGGCTAACGCCATGGTGAAAAAAAGGCCTCGCATGTTGTCTGATTGGCTGGAGTACGAGTATAGTTCTCTGGTATAATGGTGCTGGTTGACAAAGAAGTTGTTTCTATGGTTGCTTACAACCCGACTACAGCGTGATGAGTATTTATACAATGTTCGATCTTATTTTTGCGTCTCTATCTATTCCAAATTGTCTGTGTCTCTATCTATTCCAAATTATCTGCATCTCTACGTAGTGCATATTCCAAATTGTCTTCCGGAATCCAGAAGGGCGTATTCAAGCGCATCGCCCATAATGAGGCTGTTCATCTATTCACCAGGGATCAGCAGAGCGTGTTCACTGGGTAGGTAAGTAGGAGGAGGAACACACCAGGCTGATTCTGGTACTATTAGCAAGGATGAGCCCGGCCATTTGTTTCCACGCGTACACCGATGTTGGTGCCTTGAAAAAGGAGATCAGTCCGGTGTTTACTTCCCTTCTCCGCATGGTGGAGAACATTCATGTTGATTAAGGACAGCTCGAATGCGATGGAGACAAAGCATTCGCTAGCTCCCGTAAACTCCGCCTCTTTGCCAAGCTGGGACGATTCTCATGCTCTTAATCGGTCCTCTGCCGACGCGATGTGGGGACGCGCGTTGGAGGAATACGCTCTGTGGCTTGTGGAATACGCTCGTGAGACTGGAGGAATACGCTCGGCCAATGCAACCTGATGAGTAACCAGTATTGAGCAAATACTCGTATGAGTACAGTACCCGGCTTCATGTCAATAATGGCATTGAGAGATACTCTGTATTTACTGGACTTAATCATCACAAACAAATTGCTTCTAGTACGCAGTAACATTTGGCAAATATACGACAGCGGCTATAAGCGCGCACTGTGCGGTAACGATCCCAAGTTGCACTATACTACTTGCTGCTTATGTAGATAGAGCAGCATACAACAGAAGCGTGGATGATTCTATTCGTTGTGCAAATGAACGCAATAATGTCTAGCTGTCACCCATTTTTTGACAATCTAGACGATGAAGAATTTCTTGTAAATGTAAAGCTGCACTTTCAGGATACTAACTGTTGGAATTGGCTATTGTACTCTTAAGTAGAAGCGTCTACACAGCATCTGAGGATCCCTCAACTCCTCCATTTCTTTATTATCATGATGATATCGCCCTCGATTTCATTCTATAAGCACGTCAATATTGCTCCCAGGTAGGCAGGCAATGGTAAACATTTCATCACAAAACAAAACTCGGTAAAGCTCCAAACATTGCATAGAGAGTCGCTGAAACATGGAATATTTCAAATTCATAATTATAGTCTATCTTCGACGATTCTGATGCTACAACACTACATCAACGCTATTACATCTATGGTAATACAATGATCCCGAAGGCGTCAGTCTGTTAGTCTTATCATAACCTCGCCCCATTATAGTTATGCCATTAGTGGCATGGAAGCTGGAGGATTCAGTCGGCAAAGCTTGAGTGTGACCGCTCATTGGACTAATAGGATTCACTATATATGGGACAATAACTAGCTTAGATCTTCATACCGACTGATCGGTTATCTCAAGATTAACTAATACCGCCCAGCCTTATCCCCAGATTAGCTGCATTATACCTTGTTGAAACTTTCGGCTTTACCACACGTATTATTGGAAGCTGCGGCAGGGCATCATCGAGCCAGAGCTGTCATTGTAATACTCATTCGCTGTTACATGCGAGCCAATTGGGCTGATCTCCATTCTAAATCCATAGATCAAGTATTTTACATTTCAATATGTTTTCAATTCCCAAATATGTTTGCTAAGCTTAGACAAACCGCTGCAAAAAAGATCGCTGTTGAGACTTTCACTTGGATGCATGAACGATGCACTACCGATCTTGCCTAGTTCAAAGAACCATAATGTTCTATATTCTCCGATGATCCACATAGTAATCCACATATTAAACATGGTATGGATGATGATCTGCTTTAGATGAGTCCTCTTGTACGGAGTATGCCATGAACGATTCGAAGTACTTTATCGCGTTGGTAAAGATGTTCGAGCTAGAGCTTCATAGTTGTTTACAAGATTCTAGAAAGATGCCTAGAATGCGGGAGCCACTAGGCACATAGTTGAGAAGGATTTCGGGAAAGGGACAGGGGCTGCGATTCGCGCGCTTTAGTGCCGCAATCTCATCCCCTCTGTCAGAACCAAAACTCCCCACAAGCAATACAACGCCGTCTGAAGGACCGACAAACTTTAGTAATTCAAAACAGTGATATGTGGTGTTTCAGTGACGCGCTATATCGAGATAGGTTGTAAAAAGCTGAAAAGACACCCGGGGAGTTTATTATCATAGTTCCTTTCCAACTTAGTCCTCCATCGGATATAGCTTCAATTGGTCATACGTGATCCTTGTCTTGGTTTACAACCTCCTCTAGGTAGCCGCGGAATGCAAGTTTGCCATGATACAAGGAATGTGAGATTATTGATTGAAACTAACTAATCAACACCATAAAGGAAGGTTAATGATTGGGTCGGAAATACGGAGTATATAAAGGTCTACGTGTACAGTACCCAACCAAGTGTCCAATTGGCAGGGGATCAGTCCGGTATTCTGAGCGATCCTTTTCGGCCAGGGATACGTGTGCGATAGTTGAACAATAGAATCAACCTTCTTCTCTTCATTGAAGAGCCTGAGGGCTTGTGTACTTCGACAAGTTGCTTTTCTCCTTACAATGGGTTACTTCTTGCGGGAATCAAAGCTACTCATATCGTAGATCTGTTCCTGAGAGTTGAATTGGTCATACCTAGCGCACTTTCCAGAAGCTCTCCTAGACCGCATTCTTGATGACTCGCCTTTCTAGATGCTTACAGGCTGCCCTCATATCGGCTCGCTCTTTTATACTAACTCCAGCTAATCAAGTTTGCGGAGTTTCCTATACAACAGACTAGTTGTATGTTTATTATTAAGATCGAACACGTAACTCTCTCCACTATTAAGCAGTTGAAGTTACAGGCCTTAACTGTTAGCCTAAACCTTCCAGGCTCACAACTTCGAAAAAGGGGGCCCGCTACAGTCGGCGATATATGATCATTCACTTGATCAGGGTTACTATGGTTCGTCGCGGCAGGGCAAGGCCGCGGTTTTTGTGACGGGGTTCGCATTTGCAACGGGATTCGTAAACGCGAACACACCGCTAATCCCACTAGAAACCAGGCTAGAATGCACAGCCCTGGGCCTTCACTATTTGCTGCGTCACCAGCTTGACAAATAATCTCAATTGGGAGCCTTGAAATGAAGTATAGGATTCATGCTAACGCTGAATGCATGGGTGAGATTATGACATACTATCGTCTCGGCACTTATCAGCAGACTCGAAAAGAGAAATGCGCGGGAATAAACAAGAAAACTTCCATTTCTGCCTTAAGTTTCTGACACATAGCGAATTCCAAATACAGCCCGAAAAAGGGATGGTGTGTTACTTTCTTGCTGCAAGCGCCGTCGCATACTTAGCGTAACTATGTCTCCGGATTACCGTTAAATATTTAAATAAAGTGGTCTCTCATGAATCTTGCACGAAGAGTTCCATAGCAACAAGCTTAAAAGACAATTGAGCCAAAATGTCCACAATTCTCATTCACACTGCAAAGGAGTTTAAACAACGTCGGTCGCATGAAAAATCTAGAAAGGGCTGTATAAGATGCAAGCAGCAGAGAAAAAGGTGCGTTTACAATTTTGATGCAAGATTGAGAAGCTGGAGATGTTTGCTAACAGTGCAATCAGTGCGATGAAGTTCGTCCCGTCTGTTCTCGCTGCCAGAAGCGGAACCACTGTTGCCGTTACACTACCCAAAACGAACGCTTCCCTACGGACTCGACAGCTCTCAGCCCTGAACAAGAATCTCCAATCGCTGAAATCCCGGACTTGGGATTTTTAAATCTCGCCGAAGCCAGCCCAAGCAGTTCCGAGGTAGTTTCCGATGACACTTGTTCTGGCGATTCAGGCATCGCCCGCACACTACCGTATGATGTCCTTGGGGTACCGCAGATGCTTCAGCCATATCATGCTTTGAATTCTGAGGACTTGGAGCTGCTAAGTCACTATATCACACATACCAGCCGCGTCATCCCCTTCAATGCAGAAGAATTATATGCTCTCCACGTTGGGATGCCGAATCTCGCGTTCGGCAGCAGGCCGGTCATGGGCTCAGTACTTGCACTCTCGGCGGTTTGCAAGTGTTACGACATCGTGAAGGGTTCATCAGCTCCTTTCGAGAGAATAGACGATATGAAAAGGCTTCTTGCTCTAGCAGACGAACACCATAGGTCTTCACTTCATCAGATGCAGGGAGCTCTTTATGGCGGTCACTTTGACACAGTTTTGGCCAATGCTGCGTTGATGGTGCTATATTCGTTATCTGGCCACTGTGTTCGGGTAATGTTAACAAAGAAAGCAGCCCGCTTCGGGATCACACTATCCAACGAGATGCTGCCGTTGCAGTCACAGTGGATTACCTCCATTCGCGCCGCGTATGTAGCGTACGTTGGGCTGCTAAACAGTGGAAACAACGAGTTGGAACATGATCTGCCGAGCCCACATTCAGTTGTAGGTGATGATGCTACTCTTTACACAACACCCCTGTTGGGCGATAATCTATTGAATCCTGAAGATGGCCCATCGGAAGGGACGAAAAAATTGCTGCTGCCGATTGTATCTGCGACATACGGGGCAGCCATGGAAAAGCTCACTGCACACGCTCAGGCCGTCTGGATTGGCCAATATGACTCAAACTTCCATGCACCGAAAAACCCGGATTCAGGGCTTCAAGCATGCCTTACGGCTGTTGAACTTCTGGACAACCTTTTTAATACAGTATTTGCCAGCGACGAGTCGATCCCTGAATCCTCTCAAGCGACACCTGTTCCATCGCCTTCACATCTTGGGAGACTCGAAAATGCCTCTCCATGGCTGAGGAGATACATAGCCCACGTCATCTCCGTTACGCCAACGAAGATGTTGAGACGGACAATTATGACTTTCCTGAGCCGCGTGCCACTCGAATATCTTCAACTTGTCCAATCAGCCCTGGATTATATACCAGTACCGGGACAGCAAAATGACTCCAATTGCGCCAATAACGCAGTACCACTTGGCCAAGCACAACAGCTAGCAATGAGTATCTTTGCCCACTGGCTGGTCCTCGCCATGCTCCTAGACGGGGTGTGGTGGATTGGCACCATCGGACAGTGGGAGCTCGGGCGGATACTCTCATTCATGGAAACTCAAGGGTGGATGACCGAATCAATAGAAACGGGGGAGCCGTGGTGGCCTGAAAGCATGTATGCTGTTCAGAAGGCAATTGGTGAACCTATAGAGTAATTGTAATAATGACTAATTAACATGGCGAAGGCGTTAGAATTGGCGATCACACGGACGCCGGAGGATCAATTGACGGTCTGAAATTAATATAAACATAGATTAACTATTATTTAGAGTATTAGATATGATGCAATGGCCGCAAAGTGTTTCCCAAAATCTCCAACCATACATGTGTGGATCTAGTCCCTCGCTTATAACTTCTACGTTCAGTAGTATAATAGGCTCATGCTCATTTGTGGGTTTGTCTTGTTGCTGCTGCCTTGAATCCTGCAGAAGGCGTGCTCATTTCACAGCAATGGTCGCTCATTTTACAGCGATTCTAATCTCGGTAACGGTAGTGAGAACTGTATGTTCTGCGCGAACATACGGAGGGATAAAAGTCTGATATTTGCCACCACTTAAACTTGGACAAGTCATGAAATTAAAGGATAAATAGGCGAATTCTCAATGGCTGGTGTAACGGCATACGCTTTTCCGTATATAGAATTCACCGCGCTTTCTCAATTTCTCGTTTGTTATAAGGATAATATGGAGGCTGAGTACAATGATAACAGAAGCGGGAGCCTACAATTTTTATCCAATAAAAAGAGAAACGGGCGAGGCGCAGGCAGAATTTGTAAACACTCATGCAGTGCGCGTCCATCTGTTGTCGCTGCCTAGTTGCTGCCTCATTCGGCCTGACCGAAATTTGCAGCCCAACCCCAACAACTCAGGAATTTCCACATCATGACATCCCGAAACCAAGAGTTCTTTGTTTAATGTATTTTTGATAACCCTAAACCGGATCAATCAGCACTTTACCAGTGTAGCAAGATCAAACAATGGACCCGAATGAGATGCTCGGCATTGTAGACAAATTCCTCGCGGAAGTCACAGATACTGACCAAAAAGACCTATTTCAATCAAGTAGTTATGATGAAGTACTACAAGAGATCAACGATATCCAATCAAAGAGAGAACAGAAGAAAAACATGATGAACATGAAACGAATACATTTATTTCTCACCGGTATGGAGCATTTCGAGAAAGTGATGATTAAACTTAAGCTCGATCCACAACACGTCGTAAAGCTGATGGCATGCGTCTGGGGGCCGACTCGATTTCTTTTAAAGGTATATATGAATCAAGTAGTTCTGGAGTTTACAGCTACATTAGGCTAACACCATACAACATAGTTTACAGATCGCACGGATCGAGAATTGGACAACTTACTAGACGTATACGAGCAGATAGGAGAGAAGCTTCCATTACTGTACGAGTATGTACAGCTATTCATCTCGATACCCGATTGCACAACATTTTTGGTACACATATATCAAGATGTTCTTACCTTCCATCAGTCTGCATATAAGCTTTTCTCTCTCCGGCCTACTTGTAAGAATCATTTCTGCCAAACGATATCATTACCGAGACTAACATATTCTTCAGTATTTCAGAAAATATATAAATCCACATGGAAATCTCTGAACGATACTTTTGATCATGTAGCAACTTCCTTGGAAAGTCATGGAAAATTTATTAAGGAGAGGGGCTCATCTTTTTGGAACCCTGGAGCGACCTTGAATGTGGATGCCGAACTACCGCCTTTGGAGTCCTGGCAGAACGGCAATCAAAGCTGTCAAGATACAAGGAGGATGTTTTTAGAATATCCCCAGGATGTGAAGAAGTCATGGGGAAATTTCGAAGAGAAACAAAAAGATGAGGAAACCAAGACAAAGAAGAAAGTTTTGGCTTGGATATCGGCCTCAAAGAAGATGCCGCTACTTCACAAGAAATTTCAGGATGCGCGAATATGTCCCGATACTGGTCGTTGGCTATTCAAAAGATACAGCGAAGTCACTGATTGGATGACTGAGGATCCGCCACCCAATTCCGCCATCTGGCTTCAAGGGAGTAGAGGATTTGGTAATAATCTTGTTTCGTCAAGTTAGGATATCGTGAGCTAATATTGTCTAGGTAAAACTATCCTCTCGTCGTTGTTGATAGACGAGTTGCGAGACTTACGTACCGAAAAGAAGAAAAACGCAATCCCGCAAGAGAGCAAGATTTGCTATTTCTACTGCGAAGAAGAAGACACTGATCATCGCACTTACCTTGACATTCTCAAAGGAGTTTTGCATCAAATGGTTGAAGTCACTGAATATCTTTTGCCTCTGTGCAAGGAAAATATCGATTCAAGCGGACTTCTAACGGACGTCGCAACGGCAGAATTTCTCATTAAGGCTTTCTTTGAGTATAATACTCGGCAGTATATTGTCATTGATGGAATAGACGAGTGCGAAATTGTAGAAGCGCGTAGAGCTGCAAGCTTTTTCATGGATCAGGTTACAAACTGTGATAACATCAAGCAGGGGCGATTGAGGGTGCTATTTATGAGTCAACAAATTCCGGAACTATCCAAAGCCGACATCATGCCAGAGGATGATGCGTGTATCGAACTCAAGGCGACGGACAATGCAGAAGACATCAAAAACTATGTGAAGAAAAGAATACCGGATTTTTCTAAGGGGAGCGCGACAAGCAGCGGCTTCAATCTTTCTGAAAGCGACAAACAACAGATTGAAAGTAGTGTATGTCGAAGAAGTGAAGGTTCGTCTTTGAAGTAAACCCCTGTGAATGGCATCTCTTATCGCAGCGCATGCTGATAACAAATGTAGAAATGTTTCTCTATGCCCATTTGGCGATAGAGCATCTTCTACATCAGATGACGAAAGAGAAGCTTTTAGAGAAATTAAAAGAAGAAATGGCACCCAAGAAGCTGTCCCAGATGTAAGTTTGCAATTGCACAAATCTTGTCACGGGCAAGATGAGTAGACTAATAGTATTTGCAGATATGAGAAGCTTTTAGGTATAGTGAAGACTGAGCTATTGAACCTGCCAGAGGGAGAAGCTCACTGGGCGATGGCAACACAACTTCTCGGTTGGTTGGTCTGCGCAAAACGTCCCCTCAAATGGCACGAAATGCAATCGATTCTGTCATATGATCCCAAACAGCAGAAAGTGGATTTTGATAACAAGATGTTGAGACAGGATTCCCATAATTACCTTGGGTCTCTGGTGCATATTCTTGAGGGTGGCCACATCCGGATTGTTCATTCCACTGCGCGGCAGTAAGCAATGAGTTGATCTATCAGCTGGCGCTTTGGTATTAAACTAACGATGACTTAGGCATATCATTCAAAATGAGTACATTGTTGAACAGGCTGTCCAGTGTGGACTCACAATCCGCTGCCTGCGATACCTAAGTCTAGTAAGCGCTTCTAAAGATTACGACGACAATCAACGGCGAGAAAAAGTAAAGCTTGGCTGGTTTTCCTTTCAAGATTACGCTTGTTCCCAATGGCACAGCCACCTTAGTACGGTAATTCGGAAGTGCAGCGACTTCCTTAATAAACATAGCAGTGATAGTGAGGAATTTGCTTCCGCATTGCAAGACTTCGTGGACCAAAATCGAGCGGATCTCGTACAAGAATTTCACCAAGATTTTCGAGGCCAAATGCCAGCGGATCTCGACAAGTTCTCAAGGCTCCCGTTTTACCAAAATCTTTGCATCCTGTGGAATCATATTTATACTCATCAGAAAAAAGAATTTGATGTCCGGAACACTATCGGGATTGAGGGAATTGAGAAGGCTATGCTCGAGAATAGAGCCTCACTCGAGACCAACTTCAACCCTAGTGATATCGCTTGCCTCCAAGATACAATACTGGATTACTATGGTCCGAATCTCTTCAAGTGCAAACGCCTCTTATGCGCTTACTTTCATGTGGGCTATGATAAGAAGGAGGATCGCGAAGCCCACAACAACCGGCACGATAGGCCATACCAGTGTTCCGTACGATGCAATGCTGCCCCGATCGGGTTCACTTCCAAGAAAGACTTGGAGAGACATGTGCGGATTTACCATCCTGAACAGACCAGTGAACAAGGCACATTTGAGCCGATTCGTCCCAGAACTGGGGCAAAAGAGTTTCCTTGCAGTCTTTGTGGTAAGAAATTTACAAGGAAGATCAACCAGGTCAGCCACGAGAGAAGCCATTTTGGAGAGCGCCCTTTTAAGTGCACGCACATGGGTTGTGATAAGGCCTTTACAAGACTAAGTGACTGTCAAAGGCACCAAAAGATTCATACAAGGATAGTACATTAACTGTTTACGCTCTTGCAGCCATAGGAGCTACTGCACTCAATATTTATTAACCCTTTCTGTCCTAATTAATGATCCTCGGCTCAAATGTAATGTCTCGCCGATTAATGCCTTCCCATATCCCCATATCCTCAAAGTTAGCCAGTCCAATCCGCCGATAAAGCCCTCCGCCAACATCAATCACAAGCAACCCTTTGCCTTTCTCAGTACCAGCGCCTATCTGTACTGTCCCCAACAACAAATATTCCACATCGTCAACATTCAGCTCCGTCTCTTGGAGTTCTGCCTCAGGATCATCGAGATCCGTACCCTCTACTATCGTGTTAACCTTTCCATATTTCACTTCATTTACCTTCAGTATACGGCATGACAATACTACTGTCTGTATAGTCAATAACTTGACTTTTGCATCTTCAGTGAGGGACCCTTCATAGGCGACCACACCATCCAAAGATGCCCATGACCAACTTGGTGCTCGTTTGAGATTTCGTCGTTCTTCTCTTCCTATATCCGGTTTGTGCCAAGCTAGAAGGTCTATAAACCATTCCTTCCAGAGTCCATAGATATTTATATCACGCCATAGCGTTTCAAGCTCAGAAGTTATGCCCATGACTGCGTTAAGTTTGTCATCAGCATTTGTCAGCTCGCGACCTGTGTACTGTTGAACAATGGTCTTCCAGAGATAAAGTTTCTCAGCTTCGTGACTTCCAAAGAAGGGTTCCGTGTCATTGTCAAAAACTGTCCATGGGAGACTTTCCAATAGTTGAAGATACTCAAGCCCTGTTGCAGAAACGCTCCGAAGATCCATTTCTTTGCACTGCCATAAAAGCTCGTAGTCGGAGAATATTAACATTCTTGATGATAACATGAACTCTTGTAATGTCCACCCTCTCTTGTCTAAAGGGTGATCGGGCTCGTAGGGACCTGTTGAAATATACACCGTGCCTGTCACATTATTTGCCATTGGAATACGGACTTCATAGTCTGGACAGTAGGGTTGTCTCTTCTGAGTCAGGAATCCATGTGCTGCATTTTCTGAGGAGGATGCCGCAATAGTCACGGTAGCGTTCTTGTAAATGGACGCCATGCGTGAAATCTCCGTTTCTTTATCTTTAGCGCAGTCTTGGATGATACAAAGGGCATCAATCCAAAGATACCGAAAGCCTAGTTTGCGAGTGGCAAAAATGGCATCTTGTATGGATCGCTGAAGACTCTCCAAATCGATACCAGCAACCAGTTGGTTGAGATTATCTCTCTGTAGCTGAAGTGGCCTCGCTGTAGGGTCAATTTGCTTTCCCCAACAATAGCTTAAAGCCAGATATTTGGCACGGGTATCCATATCATTGATCCTCAGTTTGACTGTGGGATGAGGGTCTCCTGGCTGACCAACATCGAGAACTCGCAGCGGAAGGACAGTGTCTCGGGAATATTGACAATGTTTGTGGGGATTCTTGAGATTCATGCAAGTTTTGATGAGAGCCCTTGCTGCGGCAAATGCATTGCTGCTTCCGACATTTCTGCGAAGGGGCCTCTGGTGCACAATTTCTGCTATGGAATCGCCTATATCTTGTCAGATTGTAGTTTCCCACTCTTCATGGAACGAATACTCACCCTTTTTAGCAAATATTTGAATGGTAACAGCGGGTTTTGTGGGCTCAGATTCGATACTGCATTGAAGCCCATATATTCCCGTCTGTCGACTGTTCGGCAAAGTGGACAAAGATAGCGGAACTCGAGAATTTCGAAAGATGAGACGTTGCTCACAAGCCCATTCCTCGTCATGCTCGCGGCAGACAGCGAATAAGATTAATTTACAAAATCCACACCCTTCATCAGCAGCAATTTTGCAATCATTCCGATTCCGATGCCAGAATCCATCAGGTGAGTTGAGAGACTTCAGACCTTCGTGAGAGAGCATCAGTGTGCATATTCTACACGAAAGATTTTCTAAACGCTGTCGAGATCTTCTGGATTGAGATTCGTTACCCTGGTCCGTGCTGCTGTCGGACTCAGACCGCCGCCTCCTTTGTCTGACTGGCGCTGTCGTTGTCGGCCTCAATGGAAGTGTGGTTGATTCCATCACGTCTGCAGTAATGAAGGACATAAAATAGCCTCATTTTCTTGCCAAACTTTACAGAACTCGAGTTAGGAGGCCTGGCGACGATCGGCTGTACGCTTACTTTATTTATACACACATACATATTTCCGACACGCAGTCGGTTTGTCCCAGTACTTCTGTTACTCTACTTTTGTAACAATTTAATTTGGTAAATTCAGCCTTGCCGCCCAAAACTTTCGGTTGCCTCATCTAAGAAAGATGGTGTTGGGATTTACATGGATGGTTGAAGCTTACACCTATGCAGCATGCGTCTAAGCCACGTTGGACGGACGCGATTCGTGGACGGCAGCAAATAGGCAGCACGGAATAGGGATACATCAGATTGCCTTGCTAACGCGTTCCGCCAGTAGAAGTTGCGCGCACCAGCTTCAGCCTCATTTTCGGTGATGAAACGCGTCCGCCTTGCCATTCTACTGTCCGCCTCGTGATTGCCTTACAGGATGAAAAAACAATGGTCATATTGGCCACGTCGACAACTATTCTTCTTATTAGAAGCAACCATGGAAGAGGAAAACTTTCTACAGAGATTCCCAGATTTTCCGCCACTACTTTGCGGACAATTGGGTAATCACAATGTCCAATCCTTTGAAGCGACGGTTTGATCCAGTCAGAGAGTTGGATGATGAAACCTTTTTCACATCCAGTGTGGAGCCACAACAACCGTATGCGCAAGAAATGCTCGAATACGATGGATTTCACGATTCAATGAGACAGAGTCAATACCTTGGGGCAAGTTTCATGAATCCGATGAGGTACATAACAAAGCAGTAATTCCTACAAGCATTACTAACTGTTTTAGCGATGTCCCGATTATACAACAGGCGGAGACTTCCCCAGAAGTGTACCTTAGCAACATTATAGTCGGTCCGAACCTCGTTACTTCGATGTCATTGAATTTTGATGGCCTGAACTTTTTAGACGACCAGCTTACTGATTGGAGCAATGACGTGCTGTCATCAGGCTCAGATTTATCTCCATTAGGGCCACTTTCGTCCCAAGAGGCTTCTCACTCGCCGTCTATAGCATCTGAAGCATACCAAGCAAGAATTGAGGATGTTATTCCAACATTTAACACCCAAGCAGCCAACAATGAAGTAGCCAACAACGAAACAATATGCTACGGAATGGTACGTCATCACAATCTTTGACACAAGAGTACTGCAGCCTCTAATGTGAGGGGCGTCTACCTGCATTAGCTACACGATGTCGAAGTCAGACTACTTGGCGACATGCAAACTATATACTCGAAACTGGACAAGCGTGACGCCGGACTCGAGCGATTCAAGCTTGAAAAGCGCGATAATCATGTCATTCTACGTTTTAGCGATACTGGCGAAGATTTTGGCCAGTTGCGCTCCATCGTTGGCACCACGCTTTCGTCGCTATTAGGCAATCAGTCATCTGGCGTCGATTTTGAGCCCACCGCGTCTATATCTTATTTAATGGACATCATTGGACGCGCTAACCGGCCCTCTGAAGCTCTTGTTAAAGTTGACATCAATGTTTACGGGCCACAATCGGCTGCAATGAAAATTGGCGATGACTTGTCATCCGGCAAGCTGTGGCTGCAGAAGCCTGGTAACATGAGATGCGATGTTATATACGATAATCCTCACTTCTTGCGGCTCAAGATGAACGGTGTTCAACTTCAACCTAAGCAGCCTATTTCACAGGCTATCAGAGAGGGCTCTTCCAGTAGGAGAAAAAGGGAAGCGCGATTGCGAAACATGCTAGAAGAGGTCTATAAGTCCATTAACACGAGAGAGATTGAAGCGGTAGACGGCGGAGATAGAGTGGTTCAAACGCTTAAACGGTAATTCCACAATATCCCTATCGTGGACTTTGGCTAATATCTGCTTGCTGTTATAGCCATCAAGAAGAAGCGCTGGGTTTCATGCTAGAGAGAGAGTCTGGTATTATCACCGAGAGGTATAGGCTCTGGGAGTCTATACCAGTAGAAGGTGGGAACACAGAGTAAGCTACCATCAGTGCAGATTTAAGGCAAGAGTTAACTTTGACAACGCTAGATATCGTCACAAAATTACGAGAGCCAAGATCAGGACCGGAATACAGCCGATCGAAAGAGGAGGTGGCATTCTGGCCGATGAGATGGGTATGGGCAAAACATTGTCCATGCTAACGCTGATAATGAAGACCATTGATAATGGGAAAGAATGGGCTGAACAGCAAGAAACCGGTGCCAAAGTCGACGAGACGATTAAGCGCTCGCGTTCAACACTTGTGATTGTCCCTTCCGCACGTAAGTTGCCATAATATTAACACCGTCCCAAATCTTTCCAACAAGGTCTGACAAAAGCTGACCTTGCTAGTTCTTATATACAACTGGATGAATGAGATAACAGAGTAAGGCTGTTTTGACCCAATTATCGTCATGACTGTTAACCAGCTTCATAGTTATTTGGAACACGGTGTCAAAGTAATCAAGTACCACGGCTCTGATCGACCAAAAGATATTGAGCAAATTGCAGATTCAGACATCGTTGTGACTACATATAGTACACTCACTGCTGAATTCCAAGTCAAATCGAAGCCATCTCTTCTTCATTGTGTCGACTGGTTTAGAGTCGTACTCGATGAAGGTAAGGCGTCATCCGCCCCCTTTCCAGTTCCTTTAGCATTTCTGATAGCAGATAGCGCATATAATTCGACGTCGAGCTACAGCATTCTATCACGCATGCGACGCAATCCACGCCAATTCAAGGTGGTGTCTCACAGGAACGCCTATTCAGAACAAGCTCGCCGACATTGGTACTCTTTTCGCATTCATACGTGCCGAGCCTTTTACTAAGGCGGCTACCTTTCGGAAGTACATAGAGGTTCCTTTTGAGCAGATTTCCGAGAATGAGTCGCCTACATTGGCCAAGGACCGCCTTGTTCTGCTCTTTCAGGCGTTCTGTTTGCGTCGCACAAAAGACATAATTCGCCTGCCTCCATTAAGTAAAACGGTGCGCAAGTTGAGTTTCTCTGTAAAGGAACGGGAGCAATACGAGAATACAATGAAAATTCTGCGTCGCAAGATCCTTCATCGTGTTGGAGAGGCTGAGCAGAACTCCAAATTTGGAACCTTCCAAATCAACTTACAAATGCGTCTTTTGTGCAATCATGGAACTTGGCAGCAACCTTTCTCTTGGGACCGACGCAGCTACCGAGATGCACGCGAAGCGCTCATCTCGGCCGTTGGTGAAAACAGCGAGATTACGTGTGCTGGTTGCGAAATGCCAATGCCAATCCTTGGGTCTAGTCGGTTAAACCATAACAGTTATGAGCAATGCGCTCATGTCCTGTGCTCTGAGTGCATCGAACAGTCGAATACACCGAATGATAGAGGGCAAGCTCAACATTGCCCCGTGTGCATGAGCCGGCTGAGACATGCCATGGTTGAGAGCGGTGCAATGATAGACGATGAGAGTGTTCCAAACTGTCCCCCAAAAGATAAGGCTGGAGACGGTGATGATTATTTTGATTTCAATAAAGATGGCTATTCAACAAAGATGAACGCGTTGATTGAGGATGTCCAACGCGATCTGTGGGAGTCCAAAAGGTAATTTTCTCTATTACTTACCAGGAGTACAACTCTAACATGCATAGTATCATATTTTCATGTTGGACTCGAACACTGCAGCTTCTTCGGAAATATCTCGACAGAGCTAATATTCCATATCTTGATATTGATGGTAACTGCTCGCTTAAGGAAAGAAAAGATAAGCTCGTACAGTTTAAGAACGATAATATGAAGCCAGTACTCATTATGACAACTGGAACTGGCGGTTTTGGGTACGTTAAACGTTTCTTTCACTACTGGTGATATATACAATACTAACTAACTTCTAGGCTGAACATAACTTGTGCGAATCGCATCTTCATCGTCGAGTTGCAATGGAACCCTGCTGTAGAGAGTCAGGCCATCGCCCGCGCAATTCGGCTTGGACAGGAGAAAAATGTACACGTGACGCGTTACATGATCAAAGATACAGTTGAAGAGGTTCGTCATGATTGTGATTAGTTATCTCAATTTTTATTAACTATAATCTAGGAAATGGGATCCCAGCAGAAGTCCAAGAATCAGCTTGCCAGCCTAGTAGATGCAGGGGATGACATGGATTGGCATGAATAAGGGATCAGTCGATAAATGCTAAGGGTATAAGACGACAACGTTTTGAGCAGCTGCCATACGGATATCACCTGAGATTAAAATGCTATGGAACCGCAGTAGCTCCCTCTCTCGCTATACATAACCTCGGCATTTAATCTAGCTGGCGGTTAAAAACTAACGTCGTCTAAGATCCCGGCCTGCTTCAAGAATTGTGATTATCAGCATTGTAGGTACAGTTCAACAAATATTCTCAATCAAGGAATTCAAGTATAGAACGAAGAGAAGAAAAAGGAAAAGGAAAAAATTAGCAATTATGATATCATCAACATATGCTTTATTATTGACAACTAGTAGCCTAACGTTACTAACACGTCGAGAAGATATCTTGCTTGCGTTCTCATATTCCGTACTATTCTCGTAATCCGTACTATTCTCGTAATTTGGCCCATTCCATCACGCGGTTTGTATACTCTGATGGCGGGATGCCCATTATACCTTCTTTGAGAAAGGCAATGTGACCAACATTTGGGTCTACGAGAATGTCGACTGGACCTTGATGTTTACTCTGTCTTTCATTAATCCTGATGCCTGGTAATATAGAGCAGTTGAATGGGTATGTTGATTCTCACCTTGATTATTTGAGCAAGTTTGGCGATGTCCTCCTCGAATATCTCCAATCCGCCCGAAACGATGCTGATCACTCCTGCCGGTAAAGCTTCAAGCCAGTCCTCATGCAGGACTGACAATGGAGCAAACCATGGGTTGATGAGCTCAACATCAGGGTCACGATTGCCTTCAATAACGTTCCACATTTGAGCCACCTCATCCACGCCAACCAAATCGCGACCGAGATTTTTACTCGTGGTCATAGCTGGTGTAACCATTGGCGTGGTGGGAGATATCATCAAGATCCTTCCAAGGCGATGGCCTGACGGGATGGAGAGTGGGGGGATCTTGGGGTGTGGATGCACGGCGTGAAGGAGAAGAGAGAGGATCAGTAAGCCACCAGCGCTGTCTCCGTACAAATCGATCTACAGATGTCGAACACGTTAGCATAAAGTCGAGAGTATGATGGGTAACGACTAACATCTTTCGAATCTCGACCATGCATGAGATGAGTGACGAATGCGGCCAGTTGGCGTAGCTGAGTTGGATAGGGAGCACTCGGGCATGTATCTGACACAGTTAGAAAGCTAAAGAGATATGAAGATGTTCTGAACACTCACCGTAAGCAAGCACAGCCAGCGCAACATCATCGCCACTTGCAATCGCAGCTTTATACATTTCGTAGGCCAAGCCAAAATGGAAAGTGGACGCATACATGACCAGTCCACCACCATGCATGTGTGCTATAACTCTCTTGGCTGAAGGCGAGCCGAACCATAATGCCGAGCCACCTCCAGGAATCTCTTCTCTCACGGAAGGGATGTCATGTTTTTGAACAAATTTGCCGTATTGATCAGCTGTATGAACTGTAAAGCATTGCCTAGCAATCCGGTTAGATGAAGTAAATGTCCATGCATTAGGTACACAAACTGCATCAAATCTTCCACTGTCATGGACATCTTCGCGTTGTTAAAAGTTATTCTTTAGGGAATAATATGAGTATCTATGTTGCTCATTTTACAATTAGATCAGTCAAGAGTGCAAACTCGACAACTTATATATTTTGCTCAACTAACAGCTTATAAATGCAACACAGGCGTCAAGACCTCTTCGGTGCCGCATCACTTCAATGCAACTCCTCATAATAGAATGCTCTCAAAATTCATCATAGTTGACTCATATCATTATGCAGTTTCCATTCGCTGCGACTTCCGCTTTTGGATTGATTAGAATTATAGAAGAATACAATTGCTGAAGCAATATGTGGCGCTTCTTACGCCGGGCCATAGTAGCGGCAATCGTCAACTCGACCCACGACAATACCTCGGCTTAAGGTCTTGATAGAGTTGTGCCCAATCTAAAACCAATACAAATCCAGAAATAGCAGCGAAGTTATGTAACACTTCCTGATGAGAGTTAAAGCCAATGCCTCTTTGTCCCAATCCTACGGACACTTCTAAATCCGAGCCAACTCGCCACACGGGATAACTAGTCTCGAAGTAGAAGTAGCGACGAGGTTTCTAAACAGCGGGGCCGCTGTTCCCATGAAGTACTGCTTTGATGACCAAGTCTGAGAACTGTGTATTAAGTGATTGCGTGAACTTTTGACTGCGGCATCAACATATATTTCACGGAATACTATGCATTCATGTTGATTTGTAAGGTGGGTTCTCACCGTAAAAGTTACATCCTTCAAAATGTCTCCATTACTATATAAGTCGATCCCAAATCAGCCAAACGCCATATACTTCTTGGCAATTCCTCCTCTATTCAAGTACAACCACAACTACCTACGCACGCATTTCTCTCCTTTTCCAAAATGACCGAAGCTCCAAAAGCAATTTCAGGGGAGTTCCCCTTCGAAAAGAAGAGAGTACAGATTTTGGGTTCACAAATGGCATATGTTGACGTGGGAACCTCTGATCAAAACTCAGCAGTCACCGTCTTCTTGCATGGTGTCCCTACGTCTTCCTATCTATGGCGAAATATCATTCCGTATGCAGCTACAAAGAGTCGTTGCATTGCTCCGGACTTGATTGGATTTGGAGATTCCGACAAGGTTCCTGATGCATATTTTTTCGAGGATCATCAGCGGTACATCGACACCTTTCTCGACACGGTCTTACCAACCCAAGCAATAAATCTCGTCATTCACGACTGGGGATCAGCTCTCGGGTTTAATTGGGCCCGCAGAAATGAGCACCGCCTTGCCGGTATTGCATTCATGGAATTTATTCACCCCATAGAGAATTGGAGCGACTTACCACCTGTCATGGTGGAAAACTGGAAGAAGTTTCGAGATCCAGATACTCGAGTCGGTAGAAGCCTATTAATCGATCAGAACGTCTTTATCGAGCATATTCTTCCCGGCGGCGTGGTGCGACCATTGACCGATGAGGAAATGAACGCCTACCGCAAATCTTTTTTGCAGCCAGAATAGCGTGAGCTTATCTATCGCCTTCCTAACGAGCTTCCTGTGGAGGGCCAACCTGAAAATACATGGTCCTATGCAAAGAAATACATGGAATGGTTATTCACTAGTGACAAGCCGAAACTATTCTTCTGGGCCAAACCGGGTGGCCTTGTCTGGGAGGCAAAAGCGGAGGAACTTGCGCAACAATTGAAGAACACAAGGGTCGTGTATTTGGGAGAGGCGATTCATTACGTACAAGAGGATCACCCACATACGATTGGTCGTGAATTGGCTAACTGGCTACCTGTATCTTCGGACTAGATGTGAAGCCGGATGTTGTGACAAGACACGGGGTTGAGTTATATACCTACATATAGATAATCCTAACATTTGCAATTGAGCTTCTCCTACATTCACCCGCAATGGCTAAAATAAAAACACCCTTGTTGTCTAAGAACGCTCACCTTGATATATGCGTATTTCTCATATCATAATGTCAAATGACTAAGTCATGGCTAGGAATATTGTAAACAAGGGTGTGCAAAGCGAATCACAAATTCTTCATTCATTCCCCACGTATTCACTCCATCACAAATTAATATCCATCCAGTATCTCACGCGTATGTATAGTTGTTTCAAATATTTAATCTTACCCCAAGGAATGAAGTACAGCAATGTTCGATTCACAATTATATTGAAGGTGGATGAATCAGGTTCTAACAGTACAACACAGTATATCCAAGCCTTGCCTGCAGAGTTGTAAGCCAATACATGCCTTTTCTCTATTCTTCAAATAATCGACGTCTTTCTGTAAGAGACTTTCATTATTGGTGGAAAGTAGGCGTGTAAAGTACTGTTCCGCTAATTCGGCAGGGATGTGTGACATAGTGCAACCTTCTAAGGTCGAGCTGAGGTGAATCACGGTCTGGCAAAGATGTATCGCGAACTCATTCACAGTTTCAAGACGCATGAATAAGGATGGTGAATCGGCACTCAGTACTCCGAGGCAGGGTGCGTAGGGCGAGTTGTGATTGATCAACTGGCGCACCTCGAGGATTGTGCTTGAGAGCTCCAATAAGCTGGACCAGTAATAGATGACAACACCCGGAATCCAAGGGTTTGAGAAATGTATTGTCGAAGAGTAAATATCCTCATTCGACTTTTCTGCGTGACGTTGTTGGCGCTTTTCATTCGGATTTGCCTCATCCGAGTACCACCAGACGCGGCCCCCCTCAGAGTCTTCTAGCGATCGTAGCCAAGAGTGAAGCTTTCGAATTATTGAATCACAATCTCCAAAATATTCGATAATTTGAAGAGATTGAGCGCGTTGCTGTTTATCTGTTGCGCCGAGATTCATGGTATTCTTCAGCTCTACTGGACCAAGAAGTTTTAACTGGTCGCCGCGCTCAAGGAGACCGGGTATATGAGCAACAATGTCCAACAACAGCTGCCGATAGTTTTTAATTGATAATTTGTTGGTAATAGTGAACCACTGGTCTGAAGCAAGAAAAGTCGCTTTACGACTTTTTAATGCTTCGCCTAACTGTGCGACAAGAGTATCAGCATCCCGTCATCACAGAACTGAATTATATCGAGTTATCAACTTACGGCCCCGCACCGAAGATCTGTGTAAGCCGCTTTCGTAATTGGAGATTCTAAGGCTTCTGGGCCTGAGTTCTTGATAAGATCAAGGGCCCCATTGAGGTGAAAACGATATCCCTCTCCCTTCGAACCATTGGCCAACCACTGGGTCATTGTCAGCGCATGGGCAAAGGTGAGACGTTGACCTCGTGAGCTGCAGCACACATACCTCATAAAAGAGCAACGTTAGTGCAATCGCTATTGCACGGACAGTTTTATTTGTCTGGTTTGTCTTGGGTCCGAAGCCAAGCGCCAGCTCGGAGCGAAACCGACTGAGTGCTGGAGGATAGGCTGCCAAGGCAAGACCTTGCAATTTGTCATCACTCCTTAGCTTTCCCATGAACATTGTAGCGACAGCAAAAAGGGCAGAATCTAGGGTCTTGCTCCCAAATGCGAGTGGGAGAATTTCTCGCGCACTACTCGACATTGGCGATTCGACATTCTGATCGATAGGAATGGTAGCCGGGTGGCACGTCACAATCCAGAGATCAGCCACAGCAGAACGATATAGATCCATAGAACAGCCCAGAGAGGATGGTATTGAAATAGGGGCTATCAGTTTATTGGATTGAGCACTACCATGCAATTCTCTGATGGTTGCTGTGGGTAGCGTTGTGATGTCCAAATGCCGGTTTTGGAATGCGTGGCTCAGCATTTTCCTATCCGACACCCGGTGGATATTATTCACATCTCGGTGAACAAACACCGATCCTGCTGTTGGGCCGCTACACTTGATACCACTTTTAAGACATCTTGTGCAACTCGGTTGTCCAAGGTCACACTTGTGCACGTTAGATAATTGTGAAATCGAAATGGACATCTGTGTGAATGTTGCGTGGAATTGGAGAAGAAGAGCGCACCTTAACTCGGCGCACGCTACACTGTTTGCAGCGTTTAGATGTGCCCGGAATGTTAACCATGGCCAAGAGAAGTGAGCCAATCTGGACTGAATGTGGAGTCTAGATGAGCCGGCATATGTGTACAGTGATTTTTCATTTAAAAAATTAGTGTGGAATACTCAGCATCCCTGAATATTTGTGAGATGAAGTCTCAAAGTTCATTGAGTTTGCGGTGTCGTGAATACTCTAGCGCTTATATGCTAATAGGAGGCGTCGAGTATAATGATCAAATAGGGATGGTCTATTTCGGACAGGATTAATATTCTTCCTGATATGTGGAATTGAACGATACATCCCAATCAAGTCAGAATAAATAATAAACTTATTGAAAAATGTATATAGATGAGATTTTGATCAAGTCGTATATCAACATGTATAATAGTACAGTGTAGTACATATTGTCGAAGGACTAGGCCTAACAGCTACAGGACTTGGTAATACTACAGTTCCCACTTCCATATACGCGCCTCTATTTCAACATCGAATAACTAGGGTAGGCATTAGGGCGAGTAAGGCCAATGCTGATGTCGACATACAACTTTGCTGGAGAAATAGTCTCGATATTTTAGTATGCATGAAATCCACTACATCTTAGATCAAGTAGCTCAACACTCCTGTATTACTTATATGAAACTAAACTATATCTAGGGCTTCTATCTACTCATACCTAGTTATAACGACTTCCGCTCGTCTAATTATACTTCGGTCTTCGGAGGTTGTTTATATATCATACACCGAACTCCGTAGTGACCGTTGCCTCCGTACATGGAATCATCTTGGATGAGTTCTCGCTCAACACTGAATCCAAGTCGGCCATATACTCCCCACCCATGTTGAAACGCAAGAACAAAAATATCCAATCCCAGCTTTTCCGCCTCCTGCATACCGCTCTGCACCAATAGTGTAGCGATTCCTTTTCCTTGGTTTTCGGGATGGACAGCCAAATATTCAAGCACTAACATTCGTAACAATTCAGTATCTCTCCCATATTCCAATCATCTTGCTTACCTACCAAAAAAGGTCTTCCCTTCCAGAACCTCGTTCTTCATTTTTGTAACATTGTTGTCAAGAGGGTCCGTTTCGTTGTTCGCATTCAACGGAGTTGCCTCAGCGATCCGTTTGATCTCTTCTGCTTCCTCTGGTGATACTACTGGGCCCAAAGCCTCTGGCCAAGTTGGCTCACCGTCTACAGTTGTAGCATATGAATCAGGCAGGACCCAGCGAGCATATCCCACGAGCCGTCCGGTTTGAGGATCAATGGCTTTCTGATGTCGGGCAGTTGCGTGATCACTTATCAACCTACGCGGGTAGCGTTTGGTGGTTATATCAATCTGCTTTTCCAGCGTACTGTGTTTCCATGCTAAGACCCAATTAGGATTTTGCCAAAAAGCTGATATATTGTTTCGACTCAAATCTTCGGCGTCGCTGAGGCTAACTGGAGCAAGAGTATAGGTAGCCATTTTAACGAGATTAATAAGATCCGAGAGAATGATGCAGCCACAGACAAAGCCCGGTATAAATATCGTTATATATATACTTTGGGGAAGATGCTGCCATATATGTGGATGGCGGCGATATTGCAATCTGTTCTCAACCTTTGAACGCGCGTTTCACTCTCTATCAGCAGAGGATTTGTGAGAACCCCGCAGTCTAGTCCGGCATTAGCTCAGCACGGAATTCCTATGTTGGATGAGTCGAGAAATACTTAGAACCAGGATTTCCCTTCTAAGCTCAAATTAGGCAAAGCCGAAGTGACATGTGTCTCTATTAGCAGTAGAATGTTATCTGGGGTTGGACACCTAACCAAGTTCCTTTTATGTGATTACGGAGGCCTCTATGAAATGTGTTAACAATGGTTCCCACCAAATTCGATAACAAAAGGACCATCAAAAACTTGTATGTGCTGCTTGAAATGGCATGTGGCTGATATAAATCGCAGGCATATACGCCAGGTCCAATGCTTCTAGATTGTGCGATCTTAGAGATATGTGGAAAAAGGCAACAGTACGATAATATGTAGTCGTCCTCGCCTTGTAAACAGTGCTTCAAATGTTTATCAAAAACACACAGTATGCCATTATGTCGGATTCGCTGTAGTTGCAAGAAACCTTGTTGTTCTGGTTGCTGTATTGTTGAGAATCGTGAGATCAGGTTCGCGCTAGTTCGTATTATACTTGGAGAAACTGATGTCAGATAAAGAGTTTAGAAGAAAATGGAAAGCATACCATCGCTGCGAGTTATTGAGGATGGTTATTAATACTATTTATGCGGTACTGCAGCTCCTTATGCTAAATCTTCTCTATCTGTCTGAGACTACAAACAGTCTTATATAGACTATGACTGGAAATCTTTCTCCATTATATACTTACCCACAATAGGGAAATCTGGGGGTAGTTTCTAGCTTATCTTTGTTGAGAAATTTGGTGCTGTTTACTTTTTCTAGTTGCGGGCTAGTATTGAACCAGACATTCTTAGAGGCGCGTTAAATAAACCTCGGTTGGGTATTGTGCATAAGAACATTGTCAGCTTATAGTGGATAGAATAGACAAAAGGGTGTCAGATATGTGTGTTTGGTAATATGTATTGCCTTTTTTGGAAATACAACTCTTGCCTTTAGCGGCGATGTCTCCATGCCTAAGTATTCTGTCCAGTACTACTTATATCACACTTTCCCCCTTCTCTTTTCTGAGGTTCTCACTAACAATAATAACAACGAATAAACTATGGCGACTTCTCATGAAAGCGAAAATAGTCCATTGTTTGAATGGCTATCAGAATACTGGCACAACCTTTTGTTCCAGCCAGACGATGAGCTTGCAGTTAACACGTTTGAGAGCCGTATGGCAGAGGACGTGACCATCAAGTAAGTTGTACTGCCCGTCTTATCTGGTGCTGCATATATTTAAATACTCCGTAGTTGCTGACTGTAACGCTCTATCAGAATTAATCATGATCACGTCCCTCGCCAAGTATACTTTGAGTATATCACGGGCACTCGTGCTGCCCATGACTTGACACTCATCAGCCAAAAGCAGCTTAAAGTGTGGGAAGCTCCTAGAGGGGGTGGTTCCTGCTTATGAAGGGGAACTTATGTACAATGATAAAAAGACTGGAGAAAAGCAAACCGGCTCTGTTGTTATGATTGCAGATATACGCAAGGGAGACGACGGCAATTTTACCATTGTGCAATCTACAGAGATTGCTACTCGAAGCGAAGGAAAGATCAAGACTTTCACTTAGAACGCCGTGATATGCAATCGATGCGTTATTTAGAGAGACTATAATAGTATAGAGGTTAAATATCGCTATTTCGAATGGAGGGACAGGCCTCAGTCGTTACTCGCGAGTTGCTATACCCTAGGGAGCTGTGTACAGCATACGTTATTGTTTTGCAGTATATGATACGGACCACAAATGTGGCGCATTACGTCAAATACAGCAACAATGATCGGACTTGTACGTGGACTTGACGCACCGGCTGCTGCAACGGGAGCCTCGTCATTTCATCGGCCTACGGATCTTCCAAACCCGTATATAAACATTTAGGGGAGAAGTTTTATTGGAAGACACATTTTGTACGTCTGTTAAAGATAAGCTCCTTTTATTATTGGTAGTTACGCTGGCTAATCGGATAATAGTACGGTAGATGAGCTGGAAGGTCAGCGTGAAGGCTTGACAATCCAGTAGGCCTTATTGTGGTATTCCATCATGTATTTAATCCTATATTTAGGTGGGCTAAGGGAGTGGCTATATACACAAATAGACTCTATCATGACCTAATACTACGAGCATAGGGACCGAGATTACTGCTGTTGGATCGCACAACGGCACTGTAGCCCCGCATGTGCAATATCAACATGCAGATCCCCAGGTGAGGTCGAAATATCGTGAAGTGAGTTTGGAAGAGCTTCTCCACAAGAAGTCCCTCCCGCCAGTCTTGAACGGATGACTGCTCTTGTAATGGCTGTATGTATACATGTATGCCGGGGGCTACACGAGTTTAAAGAGTGTCAGGCATATAAATACAACAGCTTGCCAGACGCATGACTCATGAAATTGTTTAAGCATATATATATGCATTCGGTTGATTGCGTTAAAGAATCATGTTTGCTATGACAAGACGAGCTACTGTTCAATCTTGGAAGAACACACAAGAAGCATTACTCGTACATGTTCAGTCTTCTCCTATGTCCGGCAACAACGCTGTGTCTCGATGTTTCCAAACTGTTGGTCTGGTCTTACGATGTCCAAGCGCCGGTGGCTATTTCCGAGATTACCTCTCCACTTTGGCGCAAATAGATCAAGATCCATTGGCCTAAATGACTATTTCCATCGACAGCCCTGACAGAGCCAGGAACACAGACGAGCTGAAGAAAACTAGTGTCCGCTAGTTCAAATAGTTTGCGGTACTATTCAGGGACATTGACAGCAAAATGGATCCCGTCCAACTGCTTGCAGGGGTCTTTCTCTTGAAGATTCGATCAAATCGTTGCTAGTGGGTAACTTCAAGCCAGCTACCCATCAGCCCAACTCAATAGAGCTATGGGGCTCTGGCAGACTTCAGGAGATGAAGAAACTAGTATTTTCCCTCGTGAGATGATTCCCTTTATAAGCTGTAAATGGCGTGCCGATACAAATTCTTCTCCCCAAGGCATGAGTGATCCCTCATTCATCGGTACCTTGACATTCATTTGAGTTTTCGTTTTCTATTTCAAAAGTCAACATGATGAACAAGATCATTGTTGGCGCGCTTGGCCTTGTTGCCGGCGTGGCTGCAACTCCAGTGGAGCTTATCGAGCGGAACGCCTGTAGAGATGACAGTCTATACAAGTGTTTCGTTAGCAGAGAATACTCTCATTCGGCTTCTGCGTATTGCTCTGCTCTCGCTCCGGCTACACAAACTGTCACAGTAGCAGAGCCTACGGTGTAAGTCTTTGTTTGACATACCTGATATAAGAATGAGAATCAGGGCATTAACGTTGTGGATAGAACATCAACTCTGTGGGTCACCAGCACCGCCGCTGCCACGACCGACTTCCTCAGCTCTACAACCACCGTTTATACGGCCACGGTCCCGTCCTCCACAGAGACAGCAACCGAAACGGACTTTGAGACTTCCATCCAGACTGCTATCGTTACTGCAATTGCGACTGCAATTGAGACAGATGTTGTCACGGTGACCGAGACAGAAACCCAGACTGCAACTGAGACAGACACTCAAACTGCAACTCAAACTGCAACTCAGACTGCCACTCAGACCGCAACCCAGACTGCAACCCAGACCGTGACAGCAACAGCAACTGTCACTAGTGGTCAGCAACAGGCGCCGCCGCCGCCTGTCACTACCCATGCTCCGTTTAAGCGTGGAAAGCCTGGGCAGCCCAAGTGTATGGTCACCAAGTGCTTCGTCTACTCTCCTGAGCGCATCACTGCCGGTTGTGATTGTATCAATGTGCCGCCCAAGACGGTCACAGTCTCTCAGACAGTTCCTGCTGCGACTGTCACAGTGGTATGGCCACCTTTTCCCGATACTCCCATCTTATTCATTGGAGATGATGCTAACTGAGATAGACTTCGACCTCAGTAATCACACCTGGCGTTACAGCACCAGCATGGCAAACTGTGGCGACAGAATTTGACAGCGGTGTTGCAACTGCCACAGCCATTGTCACAGACATCATCACAGATGCTGTTACAAACACCTTGACAAACACCATCACCAACACTGTTACAAACACCGTCACTGCCACTGTCACAAACACAGTTACAGCTACTGTTACGAGCGTCGTGACGGCCACCGTGACGGCCACCGTCACAGCTACTGTCACAACCACTGTCACGGCCACTACTACCACAACCGCAACCGTCACTGTGACCCCCACGCCAGTCAACCTCATCCCCAACGGTGACTTCTCGGCCGGTCTGAGCCCATGGGTCACCTCGTCGAGCTCCTCCAGCGCGTGGACAAGCATCGGCGTGAGCAATGCAAACAGCCCCGACGGCAAACTGAACGCTTTCCATGCCACCAACATTCGCAATACTTCACCCCTTATCATCGTTAGCGCTCCCTTCAAACTGCAGGTGAAGTCTGCATACCAACTTTCTTTCATGATCGCAACCACCTCTACCGACAGAAGCTGGAAGGGTAGAGTCACAGCCTCGATTGTCTGCGGTTCGACATCGCTTGATGTCCCGAGCTTCAACCAGGCGACATCAGGTCCCGGTGCGTACTTTACAAGCACGAGCATTATCAACACTCCCGTGACAAACAGCGTTTCGACGATAAATCAGTTGAACAGCTGCCAGCTGAAGGTTGGGCTCCCTACTACTTCAACGGTGCCTGCTACGTGGTACTTTGCCGATGCTGTCCTCCAGTTCGACCATGCTATCAATAGGTCGTAGAGGCCACGGGGATTTCGTCAGTTTACATGAACAAGTATATGGAGATTAGCGTGCAAACATACCTAGACACATTCATTCGATTATATTATTCACGTACATATATGTAATAATAAAGTAGTTTATGACACCTTCCATGAGCACTGATTCTGTTGTGTTCCATGCGCAGGTACTTGTCTTGTACTTGTGTTGTGCTTGGCTCTGATTTGTTGCATGTGATTGAGATGATGCTGAAACAAGACTATAAATAAATTAAATGACATCAGTGCAATCCTTGGCCTAACCCTCCAACCTCAATCTTTCGCCTCACAACTCAGCAAGACAAGATCGTTTGTGATTTAAATAAAAAGTTAAAAAATCCACTCACACTGCATTGGGAGAATAATGCGATGTCTTTTCTCGAGCGTTTTGAGCCGACACTCAGAGATGTGCTGGTCGTGCGCGCCATGCTGTCCCAAGCTGTGATTCTTCCAGAGCTTGTCGGAACCATCATGGATTATGCGGAATATTGGGCTCGATCATCTGCCAAAGCTCACCCGAACTTTTCCATTCATGCAGAACAAGTTGGCGATGGTGAATTTGATTTCCAAGGATCCACATTCTTGGTGAGTGTCATTAATGAGGTCATCAAAGCTCTTTAAACTCATGAGGTTACGCCTTTACAGCTGAGATCCTTTCCTATCGGGCTCACAGATGACGTGATTGGAGACGAAGACGGTGGTTTTTCCCGTACAGATTATCAGACTGAAGGAATTGCCGCATGGCCTGTTGAAAAAGAATACGATCGGAAATTCTTCCAGGAACTAATTAGAAACACTTCTACACATAGCAATCCTGTGCGGAAAATTGTCTTTCGCATCCGCAGCCACGATCAAGGATGGACCACAGACGAGAGGACAGGCCCATTTATCGATGCCAAAACTTGGTTTGAAGCTGGTATCGAGAGGTTCGATGCTAGCCATGAGTGTTCGTTCAATTACCCCGAAAGAATGTCAACGAGACGTCATTTGGGTTTACTAATGCCTCTTGAAATAGGTGAACAATGCCCAGACATAAAGAAGCTGCCAATCTGCAAGCTAAGAATAGTCGAGCCCAAACCGGAAAATTCAGTAAGCCATAATGGCGTTCCTGGGTATCACTATGGCCATTCACCTTGGAAAGGCCCACGGGAAATCCTGCGCAATAAAGTGGCATCTAGGGAATGGACAACTTACGAGGTGACTTGGACTTGCTGGGATGTCGTCGCTCCAGGCTCGAAAGAAGCGCAGCAAGCGATGGAAGAAGGCAAAGGACAAATGGATGGCGACGGCCAATTTGTGCGAAGTCTCAAACTGGGCGACGTGGTTACGGTGTGGGGAAGGGCGATGCATCGCGGATGGGTGAATGTGGTTGACACGGTCGAGATGGATGTTTATTGGGCACTTTAGATGGAACCGGAATCCAAGACAAGGAGGGCTTATTCTTGCCTATAGCTCCAAGTACCGAGCCGTGAATGACGATATAGGGAAGTGCCGGCGGAAATAACGATCTTCAAGTTAAACGTTTGTATATGAGGTGGTTGGGGATCTGGATAGCTTCAAGCTTGGACGGCTGCCTAGTCCCGTCTTACAACCGTGCTGCATCAACCTCGATGTCCGTTTTCCGCGGAAGATGTTTTTCTTTTTGAGACTCATGCCGAGACATGGATTTAGCTCTTTTGAATGCCGGTTCCCTGCCTATCGGGCAATTCACCACGACACGGGGGCCTCTCGGTGAGTGACGCGACTGAGAATCGAGCAACCAATCACCCGTAAAACCATCGCGACCGGATCCAGAGAACTGCAGTATGCATTTTGCGATTGGCTTAAGATGCGCGTGATTCACCAGATAAATCAAGACACGTAGTAACCGCGTGTGGCTGTTAATTTGATGCCGCCTTTGCAGCCAGTACCCGTTTGGCTACAGCATCGATGCCTTTCATGTTGGCTGCATGTAACTAGTGATGCAGCTTGTGTTTCCCATTGCACCCTATATATATTCTATCAAATAGTATCCTAATGCTCTCAAGGCAACAAGGGTGGTTACCTTTGCCAGTAACTATACCTTGAATATAGTGTAACTGCCAAATTGAGTCAACGCCGACTCAAGGGATCCGTTTCTTGTACTCTGATTTGCTCGCACGATCCGTCAATACAGCTGAATCTAGGCTTCAGTACCACCAAGACAGTGAACTATCAAGTCAGATTTGCTGTAGAAGTGGCAGGAATACACGTATAGGGATTTGTTTCACAGCTATGCTATTATCTGACTGGCCAGAATCGCGATGGCTGCCTAGCAAGCCTAGGGATGCCATGGCCCGGCTCGGTTTGTGGCAAGCTGAACTGCCGTACTCTCCACTATTTCTGATCATTATCCGTGTTGGTTATCCGTGTAATTCAGAATGTTTTATAGCCTAGTAACTGAAGGATATATAAACTTGTTGAATTCTCTGGTAGAAAGGTTTTGCAATCAACATCAACAACTCCGATTCACTTGAAGCTAGTGGGGACTTCGCCTTCTCAGATCGACCTCACTGTGCCAACGAAAACACAATTTGATCTTTCTCTCTAAAATCTTCAATAAATGTATGTAAAACCACGGGGACTCTTTTCTCCAGATTCTGTCTACCAAAGAGAAAGAAAAGCAAACCACTCAAAATCCACAATGTCTTCTACCGACGCAGCCGTGGCCTTGGTGGTCCCCAAGGAGGAGCCGTCTTCTGTTGTCACAAAACTCTACCAGCAAGGCTTCGTCCACTGGTCGCAGTTCGACTCGGAAGAAGACCACCAGGTTGCACTGGAGAAACAGATGACCCAGATGCCCATTGTCCATCGCTTTATCCACTGTGGCACTTCTTGGATCACCGAATCCTTCACCATCAACAGCCCCTTCATGCGCAAGATCCTCTTAGAGGTCCTCGAACACTATCAGGACCTCGATCTAGAATGCGAGAACTGGACATTTCGCTCTCCTTACATACCTCTCGTCCATCGATGGCAGCGACTCCAAGATTTTTGCCAGAACACTTCGGACCCTGAATTGAGCAAGGCTGGCCAGCAGCTGATCGAATTCCTGCTTCCCATTGTCGGTCCTTCAGTCAATTCTCTCGAGCAAACTCGTCTCACGGGAAAAGTTCAGTTCGACTTTCTCTGGCAAATCTTCCCTCCTGGAGAACTTGTCATGACCAAGATGTACGGCCAGGACGCCATTTGCCGCGTTCTCAAGCACCACAAGGTTGAAGAAAGTTACTCCTGCCCTGCATATTGGGTCATTGACATGGAATATGTCGACTGGAATGGTGACAAATGCGGTTATACCACGATGAAGACCAAGATTGGTGGCTACGATGGCTATCGCCGAGCTCATTTGCTTCCTACCTGGCCGATTTCCTTTGACAGCGACCCGGATGCAATCAAGGCCAAGATGATTGCCCGCGGTCGTCAGTTTGAGGAGTTGAGGACATATCACTTTATGCAGTACGAAGGTCGGAAGATTGTTACCAGAGGCAACGCCAAGGAAGAGGAACCAGTAAGTCCTTGAATCTGTGGCTTAGTATAATGCATGATTCTAACAATACACACCCCTAGGCTTCCGGCCGAGTCGTTGTCGACACTTTTGCCTACTACGCCAGCTGCAAGGTAGTCAAGCCAAACCTCCGTCCTCTCGATTCCGAAGAAAAGCCCAAGGCAGACGAGTCCAGCGAAGACGAAGATGGTTACAAAGTCCGCCGCCCCCGCCGCCGCTCCGACGCAAGCACCAGCAGCTCGTCCTCCGAGGAAGAAGCTGCCATTGACGAGCTCAAACTCACAGTCAAGAGTTCTGAGACGAAGTTTGAGCGCAAGGAAGATCTCACCCCTCTTACCGACGAGCAGTGCCTCCTCTGCACACCATGGGTCAACGGTTTCGATCTCAAGGCCAAGGAGTGGGGTTTGTTCCTCGTGGAGAAGATGAAGGATATCGTCTGGAACGATGATGCTTTCTCGAACTTGGTCCTTCCTGGCGATGAGAAAGAGCTTGCTTGGTCGTTTATCGACAACAAGAACTTTGCAAACTCGGACTTTGATGACTTTGTCACCGACAAGGGCCGTGGCATTATTATCCTTATGTTTGGTCCCCCAGGCGTTGGAAAGACGTATACGGCTGAGGCAGTTGCTGAGAAGGGCCGAGTTCCTCTCTATGCCATGAGTGCCGGCGCTCTAGGAACCAAGCCAAACGAAGTCGAAGCATCATTGGACCGAGCTCTTGAACTCTGTCGTCTCTGGAACGCAATGCTGCTCCTCGACGAGGCAGATGTGTTCCTGAGCGCTCGAAAGGAAGACACTCTCGCACGCAACGAGCTAGTCTCCATCTTCCTCACCAAGCTCGAATACTACCAGGGCATCCTCTTCCTGACCACCAACCGCGCCTCGAGTCTCGACCACGCTTTCCAGTCTCGCGTCGATCTCTTCCTCCCATACAGCGACCTCACCACGACCGCCCGCCGCCAAGTCTGGCAGAACTTCATCAAGCGTGCCGGCGGCGAGACACGATTCAAAGTTGCTGAAGAAGACTACGATCAACTTGCAGAGTTGAGGCTGAATGGTCGTGAAATCAAGAATTTGATCAAGAGCGCTCGACTGTTGAACATGAAGAGTGGACAGCCTGTTACGACTGCTCGGTTGGCTCAGTTGGCGGAGAAGAGGATCACGGCGATGGAGATGCTAAATGGAGAAGAGTAACTTTTGTGATTGAGACTATGGATTGATTTATGGCATTTTACGAGAGATGATTTGATGATTTTTTGGACCTACATTTCGCATAGCACAGAAAGCAATTTGTTACATGCTCAATGACAGATACGCATTTGATGAATAGCATTTGAGGTAGCTATCAACGTAGTAAACCATTAACAATTATGCTATGGCTCCTTAGAATTGATTGACATTTCAACTAAAAGGGGCCAAATCAACTGCCGGAAATACTCATATCCAGGTATATAAACAAACATTAGTTATTTAACTGAAACAACAAAGTGCAGAGATTTTCGAAACAATAGCAGAATGCTTCCAATTATATCTCCAGTCTGCAAGAGCAATATAAAGAATGACCATTTGCTAGCTTCGGTAGAAAAAGTCATACAAGGGTGCCCCAACTCTCTTCACAACTAAACCTCACCATCAACATCAAACACCAAGAGTTTGCAAAAGCTACCAATACTTCAACACTGCCTAATAACTAATTTCTCCTCCCAAAATACAGGCCAGAAACTCATCACACGCCCCGAACCGGCAACGAATCCCGCTTCACCAACTTCAAATCCTTCGTCAACGAATTCTTACACGTCCCCGTCGCCACAAACTCATCAATGTTCCTCAACGTGCAATCCGCAATCTCCATCAACGCCTCCTCCGTGAAAAACGCCTGATGCCCCGTCACAATCACATTGTGAAACGTCATCAACCGCATCAACACATCATCATGAATAATCTCCCCCGAGTGATCATCGTAAAACAACGAACCCTCACCTTCATACACATCCAGCGCAACACCCCCCAGATGCTGCGCCTTGAGAGCCCTAATCACAGCCTTCGTATCAACAAGCCCTCCTCGAGAAGTATTGATCAGCATCGCACCAGCTTCATCTTCGCAATCGCCTCCTCGTTAATAATCCTCCTCGTGCTATCCATCAAAGGACAATGCAAACTGATCACGTCCGACTCAGCAAGAACCTCATCCAGACCCTTATACTCCCCAACCCCCTCAAACGCCGCCGCAGGAAACGGATCGTACGCCACAATCCGACACCCAAACCCCTTCATGATCCTCGCCGTCGCAACCCCAATCTTCCCCGTGCCAATGAACCCGACCGTCTTCCCAAACAGCGTCCGTCCCATCAACCCGTCCAGCGCGAAATTCCCCTCTCGCGCCCGGTTGTACGCGCGGTGCGTCTTTCGGTTCAGCGTCTGGATCAACGCAACCGCAAACTCCGCGACCGCCTCGGGCGAGTACGACGGCACGTTGGCGACCATGATGCCGGCTTTTTCGGCCGCCACGAGGTCGACGTGGTTAAAGCCCGCGCAGCGCAGCAGAATAGCCTTGACGCCCTCCTTCGCCAGAGCTTCAATCACGGGTGCCGAAAGAGTGTCATTGACAAAGGCGCAAATTGCATCTGCCCCCTTTGCAAGAATAACAGTATCTTCCTCCAGCGCGAATTCATGGAACCCAATCTCAATGTCCGCCGACGCAGGACGAGTCGCAGCAGACGCAGCGCCTCTGGCAGCCGCAGCGCTACGAGCCGCCTCGATGTAGCGTTTGTCGTAAGGTTTGGAGCTAAACACCGCGAGCTTCATCTTTGCGAATTGTGATTGAAATAGAAGAATTACGAGATGCAGAAGAGAAGAATAAGAGGAAGAGGAGTAAAGAGGAGTGACTGCGGACGTACGTGTTGGTACCACCTAAATGGCTTGGCGGTAGTGAGGAGGTTTTTGGGCATTCATTCAATAAGGTTTCAATCGTTCGGTGGCTGATGATTCGTCGATACGTTTGCACTCTAGCTGCATGCAATAGCGTGCGGTGTGAACTAACCTCGATTGTTTGATTAACGGTATGGACTTTTGCAATTATGCTTTTGTCGGCATGTGAATATCGACAAGTTCTTGCAGTAATAGGTCTGAGGACAAGCCCGCCAAGGTTCCGTCATACGATTTACTCTGCTCATCTTCAGAAGCACAGATCACCAAGGTAACCATTCTCAGAGTTGGGTAGTCAAAAGGTTCAACAGAGTACGGCAAACATCACAAACGTCAGCAATAGTACACTAGTCGTCTCAGTTGTAGCTTCAATGTCAATGCGTAAGGTTCTTCACCAATACTTCACGGGGTATCCTCGAGTCGACATCAGCAGTATCGCTACATTGCGTGCGTCTGCTACACCGACAAAAATCTACAAGCAGGTACTGTCACATGTTCAACGAGGCTCCAAATTTGCAACATATTTTCATTCTCCTCGCCCGCATTACATCTCCTTTCCCCTATATCTGGCAATCCGTGCACTTGTGAGTCTCTCCTCGTCGCCGAGACTACTTCCCCCGTAAGCATTTCCCAGGACAAAATCATATGACATTGCAAGCAAAGAGCGGTCCTTAGAACCCATAACCCCTTGGGTCCTATAAACTCGGCCTTCATAGCTCCAAGAAAAAGTCATACTAGTAATAATAATAAAAATGTAGTTTGTTTTGTTTTGACTGCACAAATTATAACACGGAATGCTATTCTGCTTTTTGGTAGTTGAGATTTGCCATTAGAAGCAGAGTTCACTATTGTGGTCCTGCGGCAACCTATGGCCGGCCAAAGGCAGCACCCCGGCCAGCGGCGCCCGGGGGCATGCCACGAGCCTCAAAAGGAGATCCACCAAAAGGCTCTGGTGGTCCCGGGGGTCCGTTGAATCCACCGAGTCCAGGAGGCATGAACCCATGAGGCGGTCCGTTGAAGAATCCAGGAGGAGGAGGAGGCATATTGCGTGGAGGCATGCCAGCCATTGCATCTGGAGGCGGCATGCCGCCGGGAGGAAAGTTGGGGGGAAACATGTGAGGCATGGGAACGTTGCGGTTTAGGCCACCGGGCAATCCAGGAGGAGGCATCATGGGGCCTCGCTGCTGTGGTGGCGGTATCTGTCCTCCACTAGCCATCCAGCTGGGTGGCATCTGATCCAGCCCAGGAGGGGGCGGAGGTCGTTGCAAAATCTGAGTGGGCTGGCCGAGACGGGAATCGCGTTCGGCGTTGTGGAAAGACTCTTCCATGGGAAAGCCAGGGGGTGGCTGGGGGCGCATCTGGCGTTGCTGCACTCCCCGATTCTCTCTTGGCGAGAAGTCCGACTCTTGCATCAGCATTTGCTTCTGCTGCTGGGGCTGGGGCATGCTTAGCGGAGCGCTGGGTCCCATTCTCATGAGATTCATCAAAAACTCGGTGTTATTGTTGTTGCGAGCCTGGTCAGGGATTCCTGAACCCTGGCTAGAGATACGCTGGTGGTGCCCCGCGAGATCTTGGAGAAGTTGGTCTGGCCGAGCAGACTGTTGCTGTGGTCGAGGTGCAAGGATTTCTTGAACATGTTGCGGTGGCGGCGGGCGGCCGATGCCGCCGTTGATTCTATCGCCACCGTATTGTTGGAATGGCTCCGGGGATGCCAGGTTGCTCTTCTTGGCCATGTCAAGAAGGTTCCCCTGGGGTGGCGGGGCAGCAAATGGTGAGTGAGCCGGAGGAGTGGCACTCATGCTCTGCTTCTGAAGCTTCAACAGTAGCTGCTGGAAAGCCTGTTTCTCTTCTTCCTGGGGAGGAGGAGCCATTCCTGCGAGCAGTCCTAGTCCCGGGGGGAACTGAGAAGGTGCAGGCGGCACGCTCGTCGACTGTTCTACTCTGCCTCGTGGCTCTTCTTGGGGTTGGTGGAAGAAGGACGTGAACCTTGATGACTTGCCTACGGTCTTGGGCCTGGCAGCTGCATCGTTTACTTCGCTGGGTGGGGAGTTGGGCTCCAGAGGTCCCTGTGCTAGAGGTCCCTGTGCTTGCATACCGCCAAAGGCAAGGAAGAATTTGTCTGGGGCAACCTCAACAGCAGTAGGTTGATGAGGTTGAAACCTCTCAGTCTCGGCAGCAGGTTCAGGAGCCGCAGCTGCTGCAGCTGGGCGCTCTGGAGCATCACCGCCTCCCTTGCCTTTCTTCATCTGCTCCATCCACTTCTGGAAGTCTTGTTGGGTATGTGCTTCGCGCAGTGCCTCGGCAGGCTCATCGAACCATTCGGGCTCACGCTCAACACGCTGTTCGCGGTCGCGAGCCCATCGCCTGTCGGGTGCCCTGCCATTGGTACGGTCATCCGCAGTTTCAGTAGTGTCTCGGTCTCTCCAGCTCTTGGTTCGGTCTCGTTCTTTTCGCTCGGCGGCAGGGGATTCTGTGGGCATCGACTCTGCCTTGTGCCAAGAGTCCACTTTGCTCCTGCCAGCACTGTTGCGTGCTCGAGTGTCACTTTCAGCCTCCTTGTTGTCCCGGCCAAAGGCATCAAATGGTCTTGTTGGACGGTCGCGAGTGGCATCGCGATCGTTTTCTCGCAGGGGCTTCTTCTCATCTCGAAAATTGCCACCCATGCGGCCGTGGAAACGCTCGGCACCCTCAGCACCAAAGCTTTTGCGGGGTTTAACTGTGCTCCAGCCATCGTTATCTAGGTCGTTTTCTCCGCGGCGACGAACAGCATTGGGTGCGCGCAGACGGTCCCCGTCGGCTTCGCTGTTTCGATTGCGCAAGGCGAACCGACCTGCGGGATCAGCGTCTTTGGTCGGTTTTTCGCCATCAAGCGTCTTGCTACCTCGGCCAGATGAAGCAAATGCCATCCGAGGAGGAGCAAAGACAATGTCATCGGGATCTTGAAGAGTTACATTGTTAGCAACAAATAATTGTCCACAGCACGAGTATTTCAAGATGTAACCAACTTGTACTGGTCCGCGAGGTGTGGTTGATGCCTGGGCGGCGATTTGTCTGGTCAAGGAGTGGATTGTCCAGGGACCGAGGTCGATCGTTGACCGGTTTGTTCTGCGCTCGAGTCTGGTCTGGGGGTGCCCTGCATTATATTAATATCAGTACAAAGCAAGCATTGAAGCCATTCAGCGAGCCTTGAGTTGTGCTCACCCCATCCATTCCTCCGCCGGAGGCAGTTTCTCAGGTTTGATGCATAGCGGCGACTCCCTCAAGAAGAGCAGATGCTCTGCGGTGTATCGAATGGCCATAGCAAGGCGGCGAATGCGCGACGCTCATCCGGCGAATGTCTCGACTAATTCACTGAACAAAATGGTTGAACCCTTTAGCTAGTCGGCCGAGAGCCGGAAGGGGGGAGATTAGAGCCTAAGCGTCGACGAGGGTTATTGAGTAGTAGTTGTTCGATTTGGTGGGGTGATGTAACGTGCGTCAATGGACGAGCTCTGCAAAGGTCGCAAGTTGTGGATGCCGCACACGAGCAGATGCTTGATGGCCAAAGAAGCTTTTATAATTGTGAGGTGTAGGCAGTGACCATAAAGGACGCGTTGCAATTTCGAGGAGGGAGAGCCGACCACGGAGCTTGACAAGCAGCTGGAGCCAACCAACCCAAAGGCAAGACAGAAGAAGAGATTGAACGAAGAGAGGAAAAGACTTTGCCGCAAAAAGAGGAACAAGGAAAAAGACTTGGCAGAGAGTAGCACTAGAAGGGACGAAAGACGAGAGGAGAAGAGGGAAAAGGGTCAATTATGAGTGTAGCTTCAGCCGTGCGTTGTGCGTGTGCGTGTGCGGTGCGTGCGCGGGGAAGGTTTGGGTGGTCGGGCGGGAAAAAAGAAGACGCTGGATCACGAGGACTGAGCGGGGGATGTTGAGAGGTTGATTTTCGCGCGGACGAGTATCGATATTCGGGACGATTCGAGAGGGAGAGAAGATTTGAAAGGCGGTCGGTTGGAGAGGAGGTGGAAATTGGTGATGGTGATGGGAGCAGATTGCGTTTTTGGTGGGGACCTGATTTGGGAGAAGGACTATGGGAATTATTCGGTACATGGAGGTAGGAGAGTCAACGAGATTACGGAGGCGGCTAGCAGCGTCTTTCAGTGGCACGCCAGGGCTTTTCAGTGGAGGGGGCGGGCAAGCGAGCGGTGGTCAGGCTGCCTGGAGCTTTGAAGCCTAAAGTCGCACGTCGCCGCTGTGGGAATGGAGACGCAGCAGCACGACTGGAATTTGGTATGCAGCAATTATGCTTGAATATCAATTATCACAAAGACAAGCCCAAACAAAGGGCAAGGCCTCCAACAAAGAAAAAAAAGCCCAATACGAAGCACGTTGTTTCATTCTTTGTTTGGTGTTGGTCGTAGGCGCTTACCCACAGATGGGCAGCTGAGTTTCAGTTGAGACTTAAGAACCTTCCAGACCTTATCATTACATGTAGAGGACAACTTTCAAATTCACATGGAACCTTGTCATGATTAAAGAGTCGGGGTAAAGTAGTTCGAAAGCAAGATGAAATATCGCTATAATTCATTTTCATCATAACCACTCGTCCTAATATCCAATGTGCCAATTCAATCCCAAACAATCAAGCATCATCCTAGGGTAAGGTAACCTCACCATCATCATCGCCATCCAATGAAAAGGAACCCCAATACAGTACTAACCCTCCACACTTTTTTCCCTCGCACTCAACTCCAACTAATAAAGACCACCATGGATGTTACACGAAAAACTTCCCCCAATAGCCTACTCCCACCAACCCTCCAACTTTGCCTCTCCCCCAAAATATTGGAACTCTACACTCTCGCCACCGCCGCAGGCACCTCCTCCTCCAGCGGCAAAATGTGCGGCAGCGGCCCGACAGGCGTGATGCTGAGCGGGTTGATCTGCGTATGACTCCGGGTGTAATGCCACTTAATATGATCAAACTGCGTCGTCTCCTTGAACGCCGGCAGGCTCCAATACAAGTTGCGCATCCACCTGTGCAAGTGAGGATACCCGCTGCGAATGTCGCGGATGTTGCACTTGAAGTGCTGCACGTACACGGGGTCGAACCGCACCAGCGTCACGTACAGCCGGATGTCTGCCTCGGTGATGTCCTTGCCAAAGTAGTAAGGCCCCTCGGTCTGCGAAGCGAGATGCTTCTCTGCGCGGTCGAGAGCCTCGAATAGGGCGACGACGGCCGTCTCGTAGGCTTGTGAGCTGGTGGCGAAGCCGGCCCTGTAGACGCCGTTGTTGATGAGGTTGTACGTCCACTCGTTGGTCTCTTCGATCTGGCTCTTGAGGTTCTCGGGGTAGAGAACAATGGAGCGGTACTTTTCCTCAATCAGGTCGTCAAACTCTGTTCCAAGCATCCTGATAATCTCGCTGCTCTCATTGTTGACAATCTGCCTCGTCTTCTTGTCATACAGCACCGGAACAGTAAACCGTCCAGTGTACTCCTTGTTCGACTCAAAGTACACGTCCCGGATATGCGTAAAGCCCTCGTGAAGGGGATCAGGAATGACATTCTCGCCGGGGATATCATTGTCCTCCTTGGTGGCAAATCGCCACCCCTTCTGCTCCAGATGCCAGTGCACCACGGAGAAGGAAATAATGTCGTCGAGACCCTTGAGTTTCCTGGTGATCAAAGTTCGGTGCGCCCATGGACAGGCGTAGCTGACGTAGAGATGATACCTCCCCTTTTCGGAAGGGAACTCGGCACCGGCCTCGCGGGAGATCCAGTTGCGGAACGAGCTGACTTGACGCTTGAACTCGCCAGTTGTGTCGCCGGGCTTGACCCAGTCGGTGATTTTGCCCTCGTTAGAAGCCTGCAATTATTGGATACAAGTGTTAGGATTGATATTCAATTCAAATATTTAATGGCAAGGGAAAACCATTAAGCACTAACCATTCTGATTTGAATTGGAAACTGTGGTAAAGCTCGTGTAATACTGTTTATTTTTCGCAGAGTTCCAAACCCAGTTGCACTATTAGACAACGTCGAATATGTCAATGTTTTCGCAAATTGCTTGTGACTATTGTTGAACAAAACCCCAAAAGATCTGGTTCTCAACTGCTGTTGAATTGCTCTCATTTAATGTCTGAATGCCTTCTCCTCACTCACCACTCGGGGAGCCAGAAGGCCTATATATACACAAAGCATTCTTCACAGTATCATCGACAACGCCAAGCGTCGCCCCCCTCAAGCCCACCTTCGAGATCCTTCAGCTTAACCCGTTAGCGTTCCAGTGGTTACGATAGCCTACGTGACTGTGTTCTGACTTAAGCATTGCTAAAGCTTCGGGCGTCGCTCCCACGTTACTAATAACATCCAATGGCATCCACCCACCTCGTCATTCCAAATCCCTCTTCGTCGGAACAAAACTTAGCGCGCTTTCTAATTGTGACGTAACAGCGCCCACGGGCGTTAGCGCCTTCATCACTCAGCCATTCTGCGTCTTTAGTCATCACGAGAATTGCCTTCCATTATGGCCCCCTGCTACGCAAGGAAAAGAGTGCCGGGTGCCCAAAGCATACTGAAGCATGAGGTACGGAAGCAAACTGATATCACCAGAGTGGGATTGATATATCCATAAAGGCTATTCATTTCTGTTCCAAATATCTACTCATGTGGTGACTACTTATGAACCGCGCCGAGTCTATTTAATTCCAATAAAAACTGATCAAATATTTACCTTAATGTACGGAACCTCCACGTCCTCTTCGTCCAAATCCTCAGCCACCATCTCAAAGATCAGCTCCTTCTGATGAGAAGGAATGGGCTTCTTGGAAATGGTCTCTACCAGCTCGCTGAGCTTGAGTGCGTAGCGGTCCTTGAGCTTGGACGGAGGGAAGAAGCTTGCATACAGCAGGCTGACACCAGAGCTGAGCATGCTGATGCTAAGGCCCTTCTTCTCAAAGTAGTCGAGAAGCTCCTTGAGCGTGATGTTTTCGACCTCGAATCGGTCCCAAATCTTGTCCAGCTTGACCTTGCCATCAGGGCCCTTGTATTCAACCTTGGGACTAGCAATGGGCTCGCCGAATCCAAAGAATGGCAGAGCCAGGTTAATGAAGCCGTTCTTGTACTGCTCGATATCATCCTTGCCATCAATGATCTTGTAGAGCTCCAAGACAACCAAGCCAGTAACGAGGGCCGTTGTCGTGGCGATGGCGGGGATAATCTTGCCCGCAATAAACTTGGTCTTGTGTCTGTCAGCAGGCTCAATCTTGTAGTTCTCGGCCCTCAGGTTGCTGCAGGCCGTGATGAAGTCAATGTGGTGGTTGGTGTCGTCGTCCTTTTCGAACTCGACAGGCTGCAGCTGGAAGCCTGCAAGAGTGCTTGCCGACGGGAGGCTGGCAGAGAGGGTTGTGAGCTCATCCGTGTCATCAAAGCTGCTGGCGTTGGGATCCTAAAATAGAGTTAGCACTGCTGAGATATATAATACTTGGACTTTTGAAAACAGAGCGGGCTTACGGGTTCCTTGTCATCTGCCTGGATCTTGACGTTTGAGTCGGGGGTGAAATCAGGCACAATGACATTCTCCAGTTCCTTTAAGTAAATGGACTTGTCGGTGCCGGGCGACTTGATGTTAAAGTTGAACGCATGAAGGTTCGCGGCAGCCACGATAAATCCAAAGTGAGTCGGGTTGTTGGGGTCGAACTTGAGAGCATCTGGAGCTCTCTTCGGACCGGACCAGAAGGGAGTGCCGCCAGAGGTCACCGAGTCCTTGGGGAAGTTGTATAAGAGCTGCTGGACCTTGTTTGCAAACTCTGTCTCAAAGAGGATACGAGCCCAGGCAATGCAGTCCTCAAAGGTCCGGGGCCGCTCGGTGGTAAGGTAGTTGCGGATCGTCTCCAGGGTTTCCTTCTGGTTGCCGCCTTGCTTCAGAGTGGCCTCGATGAAGTTGGGCTGAGTCAGATAAAGGTTCACAGTCTGGGGAGCTTTGACAAAGCACTTCTCAAACATGTACTCCTTGGCCCAGGCAATGGTATGGTCAATCTTGTTGGGGAAGCTGCGGATTGTGCACATGGGGAACTCCTTCTCCGGGGGGTCTTGGGAAGAAGAGTAAGACTCTGTCAAATGGGGCAGGACAACTTGCGTGTTGCCCTTGGTGCCCAGAGTTCCGCTCTCCAGCAGCGGCTTTCGGAAGAAGACGCATCTTCGGTCAACGTAGGTTCTCGCTTCGACATTGTCCAGGGCGTTGGTGACTCCATCCAGGCTACGCCAAAACTCTTCATTGAAGACATGCTCAGTCTCGGGACTAACGCGCTCTCGCAAAGTCTCAATGTGGCCTTCCAGCTCTGGGTTCATTCGCTGCACGGCCCTGGCAGCGCAGTCGCTCTTCATGCTGCCGACATCAGCGGCTCGGAAAAGAAACTGTCTGTTGAGGTTGCTCTTCTCGATGGAGTCCATGTCGGTGACATAAATCTTGCCCTTGGGTCCTGTGCCCAAGCCAATCATGGCCCAGTTCTTTAGCATCTCACAACCAATGGCACCCGCACCAACGAGGAATTGCTTGAGATTGGCAATCTTCTCCTGGTACTCGGTTCCAAAGACAGCAATCTGGCCGTCGTAACGGCTACCGATGGGCTTGCACAGCTCGGGGCTTCGCTTGGTAGAAGTAGGGAGGGACTCGAGCGAATCAAAGTACATCCATTGTTGGATGGGGTTGAACTTGCCGGACACAGCCTTGAGAACCTCCTGAGCAGCGATACCGCCAAAAAGTGCTGCCATGGGGCTAAGATCTCCAAGGGCCTGGAAACTTAACTCCTTCAGTAGCTTCTCGTCAATATCGATTTCGAGTTTCTCATCGGCAGCAAACGTCTTGGCAGCCTCGAGAACGACAATGGCGTCTTTCTCGTCCATGGGGTTGGGAAGTCGTCCATTGGCGACTTGGAACGCATGGAGGGCCTGGAATCCAAGATGAAGCTGCTGGGGTCGATCGAACTTGGCGTAGTCGGAAATGAGAAACTCTGGCTCCTTGAGGGCGGCTGTGAAGCTTTTGAAATCGACGACCTTGGGCATCTTGACCTGCTGGTAAGTTCCTCCACGCTGGTACTGTCCGAGGCCTGACACATCGCCGATGGAGAAGGTGTACGGACCCTTAACCGTAATCTTACGCGGCTCGCATCCGTTCAACGCCTCCATGCCCTCGACTTCGGAAAATGTGACGTAGTCGCCATCTTCTAAACCGTGGCGAGTCTCATCGAGTGCCGACACTAGACCCTCTTCGTCGATGCCAGCAACGATACCGCTCAAGGCGGCCTCGCCGTTCTGATCGATAATGGTAAACTTATCACCAAAGTCACAGAAGATGGAGCCAAATAGGCCGAATGTGTCGACGATGACAACGTAGATGCCCTTAGAGTGGCAGTAATCTCCCACAGCCTTTTGTGTCGAGATGGGCGCATTGGTCAGCACCACGACCTGATACTTGTCGAATTGGGCGAAGTTGTCTTCGATGCTACAATTTGTGGTTAGTTATACTCTCCTGAAAACAAAACCCGAGAATTTGGTGGCCATACCTGGGAGATTGGTGAACCTTGACGGGGGTATAAGCGTTGAGCTCTGCAACACGTGGGGCCGTGACTTCATCTCTGGGCTTGCCAACATCCTTGGGGGTCAAGAAGAACTGGGCTGAGAGATCGGCAATCTGAACCGGGGCAGGATCGTAGACAGTCAAACTCTTGACACCAGCCAAGGCAATGTTCTTTGCAATCTCGACACCGAGACCCTTGAGACCAACGACGAGGACGTTGGAGGCGCCCATGCGGCGCATGGCTTCGTGTCCTAAGACATAGAGCTGTCGGCTGTATAGAGACTCATCGATTTCTGTAGTTCCGATGACGGATTCATCGACTTGCATGCGGGTTGCAAGATCGACCTCGGGAAGCTTGGCGGCCTGTTGATTTGAAGCCGACAGTCAGTTTCGCGCTTTCTTCGGAGGGAGCCATCTATCAACCTACAGCCATGGTTCTCTTGAGGTTCTGTTGAGACTCCCCTTCAGAGAGCCTTCGCTTCGCCAGCGTTCCGGGGCTGGGCTGTGACGAAATCTTGGATATGGTGATCCAGCACCTAGGTCGAGCGTGACCTCACCCAGATGCTGCTGATAAAGAGGGGTGACGGTGGCTAGAGAAGAAGCCTGCTGCGTGTCTGGCGGTGCGGGAGAAGAGTCGTTTGGCTTGGTGGAAGAAGGCGGTGATTCTCTTGTCGACAAAGGACAAGAAGAAGAGCGTTGGAAGAGAAGAAGTTGGTTTGTAATGAGCAGGATTCAGAAACAAAGTGTTGGCTTGCACTGGACATGACAGGCTCCAGTTCTTTCTGATGAGGTAATGTGGCTAATCGTGCCACTGTAATACTGTGCTGTACTAGCAGCAGCGACGGGAGTTTGGCAGCTGCTGTTGCCCTGCTGCTGACAGAGGGGTACAAGCCCAAGGAAGTTGGGTACAAGGCAGAAGTACCGAGAAGAGGGGCAGCAAAAGCTGAGGCAACGCGGGCGGGGCAACAAGGCGGGGCACTGAGGCTGTGATTGGCTAAAACGGCCAGCTCTTAGAAATAGCTCGAGGTACCTGCTTTGGAACCGGTCAGAGCGCCATGGAAGCTCGAGCGTTTTTTCAGGGACGGACCGGATAGCTTCAACGGTTTTGATATAGGGAAGAGTATAGGGGAAGAGTCGGGATTTACGGTGAATAATTGAGCTGAGCGGCGACAATTTGCTGGGCTTGTGCGTAGAGCTTCCGATGGGTCCGACTGCTTAACAGTATAGAGAATGGAAGCTGTCATTTAGGGCGCTGTTGTCCGTTGTTCCGTGGTTGACAGCTGGATATGATTGAACAGAAAGAGTTGCGTCGTTGGGCTGGGCCATATCATCAACCAATTTCAAGCAGGTTCGCAGATACTAGATGTTTATCTTCTACTGCCTCTAGGTGCATGTATGTAGTTGTGCCAGCGTGCTGGGCTACACGATGCATGAATACGGCATCAAGTCACGGGAGACGAATGGCAAGAAAATTGATCTTCTGAGAAGAGCACAAGACAATCTTGAATCTCTAGAACTATCCTGTGTTTGATATATCCAAAAAATGGCTCTTTCCAAAATTATACTTTTAGTGTCGTGGTTCTCGCTCCTATTGCTCGTCTATTTCTTGATTTGCTTCAGATGGACGTCACTACGAATAATGTTAGATGTTATGGTCCTACAAAGTACAACTGATTTCGGCTTACAAGATGAGGTCAGAGTTGGCAGGGATAAGACCTTTGCCAACAGAGCTAGAAGAATGTTAGCATGTTCATGCAATCTTCGTTCTGTTGTACCATATTTCGTCATTGGGCAGGCCAATTCGTCTGGGTTCGTTTCTTGACCGTCGTAGCAAAACTTTGATCGGCTTACCTGTTGCCATAAGCGAGGTGGCTATTACGAACCATGTTAGTAAGACGTCCAAACATTGAATGCGACCATATGTGCGTACCTGGGAATATCGAGTCTGGCCTTTTCGCCGAGCTTCATGTTAACAACGCCCTCGTCCCAACCTGCGCAATATTGTCAATGTAAGACTTGCGTGGAATCGGTGAATAAATCGTACCCTTGATGACTTGTCCAACACCAATCTGACATTCAAAGTCGTCGCCTCGGTCGTAAGAAGCGTCGAACCTGATACGATACCTAAATTAGACGCCAATCAACTGTAACTGGTAGAGTCACTTACTTCCGTCCCTTGTTATCTGGCTTCGAGGTGTCCTTCAACCAGCCAGTGTAGCCCATGACAACAACGTTGCCCTTTTCAGGGTTGGGGCCGGAGCCTTCCTCGAGGATGGTCTTGGTGAGTTGGCCAGCCATTGTAGCAAAAAGTGGTATAGTAAATAATATTGTAAAATGCTAGTCAAACTTCGGCTGGTAGGGAGACAAGAGGGGAGCTCTGTAGCTTTATGTCCGCAGATAAATTGACCCCCTCCATCGGAAACTGGTAAGGAGGCATTTCAGCGGGGTAAAAGTCAGTCCTTCTTACGAGCTGATCCACGATGACGACTTTGGCGCAAGGATGGGAGGGGAGTAGTGCCACGTTGCTATCCCTAAATTGTCATACGGAATCCAGTTGTCCAGTTACCTCTCGCATCCACAGAGTATTGCTGCTTGCGAATTTGCCCCGCCCAAGTCTGCGTATGCTTGGCGGAAGCTTCATCAGCCGCATGTGTGCCTGCTTATGGATTAGAACTTCGGGTCGGCGGTGGTATGCGCTAAGCCAAGGGCCGCGGTGAGGCGTCTAGAACGTTAACCGGCATTTTGGACGGGTCGACCCCTATCAGGAGCAGCCGTCCGAGTCGAGATCCAAGAGCAAGTAGAGACCCTGCGACATCGATATCCGATGCCGAGATTCTGAATGCGGGTGGCAGCCAGAGCATGTTGCGCGAGTCCCACGTAATCCATTCCCCGTCTTTGCTAAGACCAAGTCCAATCGTATTTACCGCCCTTTGGCTGCTGAAGGATGACCTTGCATGAACACAAGTAGCTGAGCCAGGCGGGTCAAACTCAAGGGTGCCCACATTGGTGATTACTCGTAGGCTGGAACCGGCAGATGAATCGAATGCCATGTGGTTGGCAAGCCCGCAAATCCCAACGAGCTTATCGACGCAGTGTCCTGTTGCGACACTCAGAATCTCAACCTTGACTTCCCCGGCTTCGTAGAGAACGACAAGATATTGTTCATCAGGGGAGAAAAGCATTTTGCTTACGTCGCTCGTAGTATCGGATGATAATATGTAGGTGGCGATGCATGTTAGGGCGGCCATGTCCCAAATCTTGACTGTTGACACTGAGTAAGAAGCTAGCTTGGACCCATTTACCGATATTGCAACGAGCTTCACGGGACTATCATGGGCCTCGTTCATTTCCTTGCAATTTCTAGTTGAAGGATGGAACAAACGGACCATTCCATCGTCGCAGGCGAGAACGAGCTGGGTGCCATCTGCTGTGTAGATTGATGAAGATATACCGTAGGTTCCTCCTCCGAATGAACCAAGAAGTTTCTGCGTCGTCGTGTCCCAGTACCTCATGATACCATCCCTGGACGTTGATGTTACGGTTGTACCATCAGGTGAAAATGCAATTGATAGAATAGAGCCCGTGGATTCGTCGGACAACAATTGGCAGTCGCCGTTTGCTGCGTCCCAAAGTTTGATGCTGAAAGTTTCTGAACCATCGGTTGAGGTTAAAATTGTCGAGCTGTCTGCCGAAAATTCGACCGATCTTGGCCAGCCAAAGAGTCCATGAGAACTCATTACATGATCAAAAGGAGCTGTAAGAATATCTTGAGGAACCATCAAGGGAATCCAGGCAAAAATTCGGTGGCCTGTGCCCATCGACAGACATTTTCCTGTGGCTGCATCCCATAGTCGTAACGTGCGGTCTCCAGAAGTGGTTACAATCTTTTTTTGTCTGGGGAAAACATAACTTCGAGGATTGCGCTCTTATGGCTCTCAATCTCCGTCGACTGTGTTTCAATACTAGTATCCCAGACTTTGAAAATTCCGTTAGAATCCGCTGATATCAGTAGTGCAGCCGAATAAATGAGGCTATCAATACCCTCAGCGTGGCCGTCATATATCGCAATACAAGCCGTCGTATGCATATCCCATACTCTGATACTTTTGTCATATGAACCTGAGACAATCTTGCTTTCATCGTCTGATAAGATAATGTCTGATATGGCAGCTCGATGGCCTTCCAAGAGAGAGTCGCAAGTGGCGTTTGAAGTATCCCAGATACCAATCATATGTCCCTTCTCAATGTCCCCTTTCATGCCACTAATAAGTCGGGTGCCATCGGAGCAGAAGAGTAAACAGTTTCTAAAAGTGGCAAAAGCCCCTTCAGCTACCAGACAATTGCCAGAAAGCCTATCTAGAAATCTGATTGTACCGCTATAATCGACAGATGCCAATTTTTGGCTGTTCGGAGAAAACACAGCAGATTTAACAAAGTCTTTGTGATCGTCAATCGTTAACATATCGCCGCTGACCTTTGAATTAAGAAGTCGAATAAGACTAGAGTTTGAAATCGTCAGAAATGTCAATCCATCTGGAGAGAATCCCTCTAGCTGATCACTAGGATCATAGTCATGAATCGAGATGGTCTCGCCAGATACTCTGTCCCATATTCTCAAGGTTCCGTCGTTTGAACCTGAAGCAACAAGTTGGCCATCCGCCGAAAACATGGCGTCAGTAATCTTGTCAGTATGGCCACTATATTCCGTGATGCAATTGCCTGTTGAAGCGTCCATAATTCGAAGTCCTTTGTCCCGGGAAATGTATAGTATCTCTGCACCATCAGATGACGCCATGGTAGACATTGCCGAAGTGGCTTCGTACATCGCAACGCAGGATAGTGTTCTTGCATCCCAAATCTTTATTTTTCCCGCATGTATTGAATTAGAAAGGAATCTATCGCCTACTTGGATCCTCACAAGATCATAACCCCTCATATTCTGATCTTCGGCTGTGGCTAAGCAAGGATCCCAAGAAGGCTGCATTGATGGCAGGCGGCGGAGCCATGCTGGGACACTCGACTTGAACATGCATCTTACAATACTTTTTTCTGGAGCGAATATTAAAGCTGAGGAGTATATTTGAAGCGGATATTTTTCGAATGTGGCTGCGTTTGCCTGGATAAATCGTTTTGTATCTCGTAAAAAGGTTCCGATGTCTTGTGAGTTTCTTGCTTGTGAGTTTCTTGCCTTCAATTGTTCGATCAGTTACTCCTGTAATTACCGTGTCGAGTAAAGCACTGTTTACCTCGAGTTTGCGTAGCAAGCTATCGATCATGTGAATACTCTCTGCGACCCGGCCCATTATGCTGAGTGCTTCAAGCCAATTGAGTAAGTAGCTCGCCAAGAATTTGTGTGTTTGGTCATTATCACAAATCCAGAGGCTGCTCAAACTCAAATGATGGACCCAGTATATGCAAGCATACTGGACTGCGCCAGGTAGATGCTCATCAATAGCATTTTGTTTTATATCGGATCTTAGAGTACCTGGACTTCTAAGAAAGCAAATGTCTTCTTTGAGGACGCCGTCCGTAGACAATAACTTGATGCATTGAGAGAACAGCTTTGAGTGAGCCTCGGATTCATCTACCCAGAAAGGATATTTGTTGAGATCAAGCTTCTTTTCAGAGTCAACCAGGAAATCTCGGAAGGAAAGGTGCAATAGTCTCACAGGGGTATCTAGGTCAGTAGGAACACCAAGTACTGAATGTAAAAGGTCAAACTGATCTTCGATAGCGTCCGTAGACATGCCTAGGAGATCGGCGAGGCTCCGTATAGACAAAGGCTGAGCAAGTGTGATTATTGAACCAATTAAATACTGGAATCTAGTCAACACTTCTTTCCTGGCTGATAGAGGGAGGTCGGCAATAAGGTTGTCCAAGATTGGAAGGTATGTCATATCAAGACCGGATATATGCATTTCTTGATACTCGAGAATCTTGCTTAATTGATGCTGAGGGCCTCCTAACCTTCTATCTTTCAAGAAGCGGCATATTGTTGCGGCAACAATAAATAACGGGACGGCTGAGTCGATAAGTTGTTGCACAACATCATCGCCAGGCCAGCCGGTAGATATTTTGCGATGTATCGAGACAGACTTGTTGTAATCCATTTTAATCGCATTGAGTTGGTGTTTCATGAAAAGCGCTATATCATGCTCAATAGTAGCTTTTGGCACTGTCGCGAGGAGCAGATGGTCGTATTTCCCACTAATCTCCTCAAAACCAAGCCGAATGGGTAACTCAGGTCTGCTTGTGAGAAAGATTTTTAGCCGTGGGTTATTCCTCTGTTGAGCCTTTGAGAAAATGCCGATCAGTGTCCTCATATTCTCTTCATTGCCGCATTCGTCGAGAGCGTCGACCACAATAAGCAAACTTGATGACCAACATCCCGGAGTGTTTTTCAGTGGATCTAAAATCAGCTTTTGGAACTGATCACCCAGAGGTTTTTCGTGAATTTGAGGTTCGAAATCAAGAACCTCACGGATTCGTGAAGCAATGGAAGGAATTCGGCGGACTAGCTGGGCGGCGATTGTCGTAATAAGAAAATTTGTTCCGCTGCGATCTCCTCCACCTCTCTTGAAGAAAAAACTAGCACCTAGTATATTCTTATTCGCAAATGATTGTGCGATTGTGCGGGAAATGGTAGATTTTCCTGTTCCTGCCATGCCGTTGAGCCAGAAAACTGACTGGCTGTCTGAGTTGGTGCCCCATTCCTCTATTTGGGTAATAATATGACTCCGTGTGCCTTGCAGGCAGAAAGATTGCTCCCCATCTGGACTGGAATCGAAGGTAGCCGCGTCCGCAATTCGTAGCTTGGATAGAACAATCTCTTGGTGAACATCTAAAAGGACCGATCTGGTACTGTCAGAATTGAGAACCCAAATGGCTAAAGTAGCCCAATTGACTGAAATAGATCAGATAGCTCAAATAGATCAAATAGATCAAATAGATCAAATAGATCAAATAGATCAAATAGATCAAATAGATCAAATAGATCAAATAGATCAAATAGATCAAATAGA
>PNRQ01000077.1:0-142704 GCA_003439915.1 Trichoderma atrobrunneum
TTAATTTAAAATTAAAAAATATAATTAAAATATAACTTTAAAAAATACTAAATTTAAATAATTAATTAATATAAATTAATAAGTAAATTATAAACTACCTTAAATAAATTACCTTTATTAAATAATTTTATACTTAAGCTTAATAATTTAAAGTAAGCTAATTAAAATAATTAAATATAATAAAATTTAATTTTTTATACTTTTTAAATAACTTAAATAAATAATTATTAATAAAGTATTAAAATTAAATATAAACTAAATTTTTATTATATTTTACTTACTTTATAATTACATTTACTTAAAGCTACTTTTTATTCTTTTTACTAATATAAATTAATTAACCTTAGTTTATTACCTTAGGAACTTACCTTATACTATTTAAGTATTAGGTCAGGACGTTATATACACCCTTCTACGAATACCATAACTATATTACAAAAGGATATAGATCAATACCTCGATAATGTAACCATTAACTTCAATGGCGAAAACTAATCCTTTTGGTAGGAATGAATACATGCCATGATTTGGAAATATACTGTTTGCAACGTGGTTTCGCAGCATCTTGTATGCATATCGCCAGGACGACGACAATCTCTCGAAACATGAATGAATTACCTTATCTACTTGGGATGTCATCAATTTGCGATAGCGATACCCCTAGAGCAGTGGCATAGACCGTCAGATTGAGGGGTAATATGAAATCAAACTAAATTCAATCCTGATTGGCTTTCTCTGGTCGATACATGCATCTCTTGACTGGCTGCCTTGGACTGCGTCAACTAAAACGGTCCGCAAATTGGGCTTGTCGGTTTGCCAATAGGTCTTTCGACCTCCCCATTGGTTAACGCCTCCAAGGCAGCCCTACATACTCCGAGCGGGATAAAACTTGGTTCCACTGGATCATGATTATGCCCCGCAGACAAGGGGTTGGATTTCCCAAACTGGCGTTCCGGATCTGTGCTCCGCATAAAATGCTCCGCCTGTATTGCCGAAGCCAGTCCAGCTGTAACTCCAAGTTGGCAAGCGTATGATCATATCATGGGCAGAGTGACTAGCGAAGAACATTTGTTCTGGTTCTTGCCAACAGATGGGCGCCAGTGCCCCTAAGAGGCAAGGCTTCAAGCGTCACCTGGTATCATTTTGCAATGGCCTTGTGACTCGAAAAAAGCTAGGCTGCCCATGACATTTCGTGCTTTGCTCACTAGAGTCCTCGAGTTTTGCGAAAGTTACAACGCACAAAAACCTGCGCCAACTGGTATCTTCATTTTAGTTATTAGTGATGCATATGTCATTGAGCATTAGTACTATGCACGCGCCCAAAGAGACTATCATCAGCAGTACAGAAGTGCAAAAGTGCTGTGCTTACAAGGCGAATTCATGTGTGTGAACGCCTTCGATCATAGCATAGAGCTCCTTGACCAATCCATCGCCGTCCAATATGATCACATCCCAGCCTGTCATTCCAGGCATTCCATCTGTATTACCATACGTCCAGCTTTGCATGATCACATCTCCATTAAGCCACAAGTCCCCTCGCGGTTTAAATATCCATTCACTCTTCTCATCAGCATGAAGTGCTGGACAAAGTGATCCATCGTTAATGAAGCGCAATTTAAGCAATCACAATCTTCTTCTAGATTTAAGACAGTTACATACCATTCCACAATTCTCCCATCGCCTCATAGCCTTTGAAGTCGCCAAAAGGAGTATGGCAAGTGATGTCTGGTCTCCAATGCTCCTGTATCAGAGACCTGCGGATTGTGTCATTTCGTTCGTTGAAAAAATCGAACGTGGTAGCCTTTACTAAGCTGACCGCCCTACTGGGTGAGATTATAGCTGTCATGTCGTGGACTGAAGGATCGAGGATAACCGGTGTGCTAAGGGTAGAAATTGACCAAAAGTTGTACGGGCAGATGATCAGCTACTTATATAATTATGTGGCCTTAGTAAGCGCGTCCTATTGCTGACAGAAGCAGCCTTATTTGCATCTCAGTATTCCCTTCACAGCTTTGTGGCCTCGCGTTGACTTATTTTCTCGGAAATAAGTGCTTATTCTGGGTCCGTACACAGCTATGAGATCCATAGGGGCAATAGACTAGATATCGGATTAGCACAGCCTCCCATGTTGTGGACAATATGTTCCAAATATCGGAAAACAATTCATGGACACAATACAAATACTATCCCGCTCATCCTATACAGATAGGAGATTGGGCGATGCTATGCCTTTAAGAAGGCAAAATATCGTGATTGCCCAGCAGAGTATCAATATCACTTTATACTCAGTGACGTAAAAAGAGAAAGAACTATGAGATTTACTTTAAATGCGATTCTGGCAATACAATGAACAATATGTGAAAGTCAAAGGTAGTGTCTTTCTATTTACACATCTTCGCTTCTTCGCTAGAACACATTTAGCCCTTGAAATTCGGCTGAAAGTAGGTAGCTTTCATTGGTCCAGCTTCGCTAGCATTCTCAAACGCCTCCTCCCATTTATGCAAGGGAAATCTGCCGCTGACTTGTATTTTACCCTTTTCCCCTATGGGAAGCAGTCCGGTCTCAATCAATCGAATAAGCTCATTTACTTGCTGCGGCGTATACATAAAAGTTCCTTTCAGAGTTAATGCTTTGAACATCATCATGTGATACGGAAGGTCGATATCGTTCATTATGCCACCCATGAAGCTGACACGACCACCTCGACGCAAGGCAGAAATACCAGCTTTGATATACCATGCTTTGGCCGCTGAATTTGGTGAGATATCGAAATACACGTCGACTGGTCCATGCGCTTGGAGAGCTGCAGTATCGGCGCCCAGATCTTCCGATATAGTGACCGGCACCACTTTGCTATTGTTTGTGTCGTGACAAATCTGTTTTAGCTTGGCTTCGTTACGGCCCACAGCGATTACCTTGCCTGCACCCATCGCCAGTGCAACAAGCACAGCCGCGCTACCAAAATTCCCGGTCGCGGGCGCCACTATCACCGTTTCTCCGGGTCGAAGGCCAATATCACTGAGTCCACCGAAAGGGACTGCGAGAGTGCTGATATATCCGAGATCTTCAAAATTGTAGCCCAACTCCTTCGTCAAGATATGCTCATTCAGCACATGGATGTTCTCGGCTGGGACTTTGACAAGTTCCGCCCAGGTGCCGTTTCTCCACTCTCCATTCATAAGCGCTTGGCCTTCCGGCGAAGCGCCCATATGAATGCCCTGTAGAAGTGGCAGCATGTTAAGGTTGTCACGTGGTCGAATGATGCCGGATGTATAGACTAACATTCCGACTTGAAGATGAGGTGTATCTGTTGCTGGTGCAGCAATGCGACAAATTCCGTTGGTACCGGGAATCAAGGGAAGAGGATATTTGTAACCCCGGAGGTTCCCATTACTGAAGACCTCTTTGGCATATGACACAATGTGTGAGTTCAATGGCTGTAAAATGACTGAGCCGGCAGATGGCAGAGGCGTAGGAAGTTCGACAACGGATCCTGGCTTTGACGGAGAAGTGAACTGGAGACCCCTGAAAGTCTCAGGAAGCTGCAAATTTGGGTGGATACTCATGTTGCTGCTGAATGTTGGCGTAAGTCTAAGACTACCATGAGAACTAGCTGATTGTTAATGCAACCACTTCCTTCACGGGGAACGGAAGGCAACATGAAATATTTATGTTCAAGTACCTTAACACCATACAGAATCAAGGTCAAGCAAAATGTAAACGGTTTCTTTTCATAACACGGAATTTATAACTTAATTCCGGCGCATACACTCATTAATCAAAATGTTATCATTTTCCGGAGTCTCCATGGAATGAATGTGATTCTTTCTATTGACAACTAGAGTTACTTATTTTCTCACTCAACTTAAGACTAACTCCGATTGGCCGAAAATAAGCCATTCCTAGACACCAACCTATTCATCAAGTTGAAAGAAAAGGGAAGTCCTACAGCTCGGATTTAAGAGCAGTTGCTCCGAATAGATACCGCACGTATTCGTCCCCTTGATCGATTATGCAAATTCTAACTAGGACTAACAAGTAACTTATCTGTCGAGATGAAGACTATTGAAGACCACAATCCGGAGTTAAGAATCATACTTTTCCGAAAACTACTGGCTCAAACTGGGTGGGTGTTGTCCAGCTTGAGCCCATATTTCGTCTGAAGGACTATTAATAGACCGTTGAGGTAGTAAGGTTGTGATATTTAACCACGTTTCAATCCAACTCTAAAGCGAAGCTCACTTTCCCACCGGGCTTTTAATGAAATATTCAAAATCCGAATCCACGACTTGACTTCTTTATTGTTCAAGCCCCTCCTCCGCGAATAAGCTTGCATCCCGAGTTACTCTTTGCCTTCGCCATACCTGACCTACCGTCATTAAAGTCTAGCGATATCTTTACAATGTCTAACAGACACGTATCTGATATACTGACCGATCGCGAAGCAATTGCTGACGCCGTCTTTCGCGCAGTAAAAAGCTTAGACCGCTATGACGTCGCCCTTTTCGATTCTGCATTTGCGTCGGAAGATGTGATACTCGAAGTGCCACACCGAAACATGAAACTTATTGGTCTGTCTGACATACGCAAAAACATGCTCGACTCACTTGGGCCGTTGGATACAACGCACATGATCAGCAACATTCGCGTTCAGGTTGAAAATGGGGCCGATGCTGCCTCACTTACGGCCTACGCCTTAGCACAGCATTGCCCAGCTGGGAAAGGCAGAGATCCAGAGAGTCCTAAGTTCCTAGTTTGCGGAGAATATTCAATTGATCTTAAATATGATGGATTGGATGGTTTGTGGAAGATCAAGCGTTGGTTGCTGGATGTTATTTGGACCCAGGGCGACAAATCTGTAACGCAGCCTTCTAGTTGATTGAAATGACTTAGTTAATGCTAGATGAATGTACAAGTTACTTCAGATAACCGTCAACTAAGATCAATTCTACCGAAAGTTCAATGGATATCTCTCTGGGATCATCATTGACTGTCATTGCGAGGATTTTTGTTTCTCAGTCTTTACAATCTTCAGACTAGATGGATTCGATTGAAACATTAGCACCATAGGCTGGCTTAGACTTAACTTAGTGTCTCAAAAACTGAAATAGTCAAGGAACATATGAGCATCCCATGGCGAGTGACAGAAGAACATTCTGGACATTTACATCGAAAACACTGCCAAAGGAAGAAGTAAAAGTTGTACCTATAGATACTGACTGGGTTTGATAGACTGTGAGGAATCGTAAAGCTATATTGATAGTTCAGGGGTGATTGGGTGTATAATATTATTCTTAGTATAAAGTTTTATCTTAACTTTCAACAAACTTGCCTACCTACTTCTTTAAGAGCTAACCTTGCTGTTGTTGAGCCTCATTGTTGTGTGGCAACTCCGCTCTTATGTAGCGATGAACTGGAAATTGAAATCGCATTTCTTCATGCCATAGTACTCAGGATACCTTCGATATTAGCAAATGCTAGTTCCGCTAGGGTCTCATTCCAGATACGCGTCGCAAGTGATTCACCTTCGCTGCCATATATCGGAGTTGCATAACTATTTTTACAGAATTAGTCTTTTTATACCACAAAGTCGTATGCCTATATCTTGACAGTGTTTATTCACAGGTTATAAGACACTTACGGCTGTATCTTCCAATCCATCAAGTAGCTGCCATGCGTTTCATCACCCCTCAATATCGCTGCATCAATGTAGGTGCTGGATCCGTTCCGCATGGTTCGACCGAAACCCCACATAGCAGTATCAAAAATCATTTTGATGATGGGGTTGACTCCTCTGTTAATTTCGGTGCCTCTCACCAGTCCAGGATCCACCAAATTGACAATCACATATTCCTTCTTGACTCTTTCAGCAAGTTTTAATATCCAGAAGTGAGCAAGTATTTTACTTGCAGGATATTGCTCCGATGTGTTGAATTTAGATTGATCATCAAAAGTTGATAAGAACGGATTAAAGCCTCGGTAGGGTAGTTTGGTAAAATATGCTGTGCATGAGCCAACAATGGTGAGGCGACCAGGATGACTTTGTGGCGACTTTTCTTTGAGAGTTGGGAGAAGAAGAAAAGCTAACAAAACAGTAGATAGATAGTTGACTTGGAACATCTTCTCGTGACCTTGTGGGCCCAGCTGGAAGGACTGTTCAATCACTCCGGCGTTCAGAATGGCGATGTCGAGCCTATCTAATGTCCGACATTTAGCTGCGAAATCTTGCACGCTCTTATACGACAGCATATCAAGTTGCCAGACATCAATTTGGGCGCCTTTGTGTTTTTGCGCAGCTCCGCCGCGGCCGCTTCACCTTTTGATGGTGTTCTAACGGCCATGACCAAACGACCAACGTTCAGTTCCAAAAGCCATTTTGCGCAGGCAAATCCAAGCCCAGTGTTTGAGCCTGTAAGGATAGCTGTCTGTCCCGCAATGGATATCCCAGGAGGTGGAAGAATTGGTTTGGCGAGCTGAGAGCGAAAGAAGTGGTAGCCATCGCCACGGCCTAGGTCAAAAGACTTGGAAGCCATTTCGAAAAGTCTGTAAGGGCAAAGATTATACTAATCGCAAGTTTATTGGAAAGAATGAGTAGTAATTGGTATCGGAGAAGTTTGGTTTTACCAGCCGCCATGTTGTAGTTAAATATCCATCTAGCCATGTCGAAATATTTGAAGATTGACGGAACAGGAAAACAATCTTAACATCGCGGCTTGATTTGATGCCGAGTTGAACAATGAAACGTCACAGGGAGTCCAACCGTTTATGGAATCTCATTTCACCATACCGGTTTGAATATGTGTATTGGGCTTGAGTGACAAATGGTGGAGCTAAACGAGGATGCTTAGAGGCTCTACAAGCAGAACAACTGGTAATGCTACAACATCGTCTTATCCAATACGCGCGGCTGTCTCGGGACAGTGGGCCTTTTCTCTTGCAGCGCTTTACCATTATAGGGAAACAATCTTGTCTTGGCGCGGAATTGAAGCCAAATGATGGGGCCGGCGCTAACAGGCCGTGTGTCATGCGGATCAGCTCGCATTGAAGTCTGGATTGATTCCCTTTTCAAGCAAACAATCTTGTCTCTTCTTACTCTTCCTGAACAACTACTTGGTAGTGAATATCCCTGCAATATCGGCTTTCCCACTCAATTCAACCTGTATCACAACAGCAACTGGTCCTCTCAAACGTGAGATGTTTGAAGAACAAGGTGATCTCCAGAGCCAAAAGACGCATGGGAGGCGGGTCTGGCATCCAATGACGTTGCAATCTCGAGACAGCGGTATGCATAGCTAATCCCCTATCGAGAGCGGAATATCACTAATTCAACGTAGCAGAGACATTCGAGTTTATTGCTTCTGATTCTGTTGGAAGGCCGCATCCAAATGTCCGAAAACTTATTAGAAGCCATGTCATGCGCGGAAAGAACAAAAAAAGGCACCGTGTCCAAAGGCTCAAACAGGGGCCGTCGGAAGTAGCTGGAGTCACAGACTTCAGTGAGCGCGAGAAAAACGCGACATCCACAGTAGCGGCCATGTTGGCTGTTCCGACTGTTGAAAACAAAATCGTTCAATGCCCAGACACTATTGATGTTTATACTGCAACACCGACAAACCAGGCACACATTGCTGCCGATGGTAGTGCAATCATAGTTCGTGTCAAAGAGTGCGGAAACCAGGCCGCAATCGTATCGGTATTAGCGATTGCCAGTCCATTAAAGCCACCTCACGACCTGGCATTAGCCAAATTTGCCTGCCCTCTACATTTCTCCTCGCAGGGCCTTCTTTACAGATGTAAGCTGAATATCCTTGCTTTTTAGCCCCTCCAAAACGGCGCTCAACATTTTGGTTGATAGATTTTACGACTGTCAAAGAAATGATGTATCCAGCCAACTGGTGTGTTGAGTCCGACAACTTTAATTGGCGCTTTTTCCGCTGGCTCTTCGAAGCGGAATCTTATCTACAGTCAATTCTCTTTAGTGTCAGCGCTTTCCAAGATATCCTGTCTTTCAAGTCTACCAAGGGGTTGAACTCATCCAGCACTGCCATCGAGTTCTCCCCAGAGACACGCTGTTACTTGGGGAATACTATTAGTCTCTTGAACAAGCAACTACAAGATTGTCATATGCAACTCCACGACAGCACTGTGGCAGTGGTTATAAGCCTCGCCATGATAGCTGATGCAATGGGCGACACTAATGCTTGCAAGACGCATATTAAAGGGTTAAAACAGATGATACGTGCGAGGGGCGGTTTAGGCTCGTTTAGAAGTAACGGCCACGTACAAATGAAGATCTGTCGGTTAGTCGCAAACGCACATATTGATGAGTTTCCACTAACTATATTTACCAGCATTGACTTAGGGTGGTCCTTGAAAACTGGCTGCCGCTCTACTTTCTTCAACGGCGACTTATCGTGGGACTCATGTTTCGACAAAGCTATTCCTGAAAGAACATATTCACAACCAAATACATCCTCAACGATCGCGTATATGCTACGTGGTAATATGAGCCATAAGCTCTTCACTATTTTCATTGACATGCAGAGATTCTCTCTGCTAGTTAATACGTTCGTCAGCTCACAAAACAAACTCAAGCAAGAACTTTTTCAAGAGGCCATGATTTCTATTCAATACCGCCTCCTATTCCTCCGATACCGTCTTGATGCGCAATTCTTGGATGAAGCCGTCCGTATTAGTCTCCTTGCTTACCAGGCTTCTATCCTTTTATATATCCCCGGGAGTAGCTCTCGGTATGAGTTTTTAGAAAGCCAATATCACTCAATCATTCAAGAGATGGACGATTCAACGACAGAAGCAGCTAACTTCAAACTTTGGATGCTCTTTGTTGGTTCTTTCATTTTCTATGATACTACCAACGAATTACTCTATTCGATGATTGCGAATTTAACTATAGGTTCCAGCTGGACGTCAGTTCGCAATCGGTTAAAAGATATTATGTGGATTGATGTTATCCACGACAACCGAGGCAAAGAGATTTTTCAAGCTTCTTCTGGAGTTATCAGAAGCCATAGTACGAGATATAAATAAAAACGAACCCTGTTTTGTAACGTATGTTAACCTCTTTCTATTATGAGTGTACATAATCGATATAAAGCTATTCTGCTTTCCCCTTGTTGTCTTTCGGTTTAATACGTACATTTTTGGTCATAACAGCCCTTCCTGTTATGTATTTTGCCAGTGACATTATACTTTGCTTACACCAAAGTTTTGACGATGGGTTTCTATAGTGTTCAAAGTCATTTAATGCATCTATAACACACTCGCGCCCTTGCTCACTACAAGACTCAAATGACAGCACCAGGGCCAATATAAATCCTCGACAGCCAAACAGTGGCTTAAATTGGCGTGCGTACTTGATGCATCTGCCTATCCTTAAGCTCATCTCCGAAATCTCTATGGCAATGTCAGGACGATGGGTTCCATTGAGTGCCAAAACGTGCTTGACGGCGTAACCTATAGCAATTCGCGCCATTGCATATAATATAAATAGCATTGCCATTAAGGGCTCTGCAAATCTATAGCAGACGAGAAATGGCGATGCACCATCAGGCTGCTCAGTAATGTTGCCGTGGTTGCGCATAGACGCAAAGCATAATTCACCAAGCCGCTGAATAAGATTCATCTCTTCAGTTGCTGTTTTGGCCACAATGAATGCATTGCCAGAGGGTTCGCAATCGTCAATTTGTTGCATATAATCTAGTCGCCTGAACAATGATGGCCAATTGCTGGTTCTTAGTGCAAGGCGGTAAATATCGGCTTTGGTCTCATTTTCGATTATACCAGAGCTTAACGCAGTTTGAACAGCACGCTGCCATTCAGGCCTCTTATATAGATTGGGCTTACTGCTTACTAGAGATTCCATATACTGGCAATATGTGAGCAATGAAAGTCAACTTAAACACAGCCAGATCTTTGCCTTACCAGAGTACCAATATTGTCTAATGCAAGAGAGAGGCCCAGCTCATCATCAAGCTGAGGTGGCCCACAAGCCGTCATAATCGCATATATTCCTCGCAAATGCACGCTTGGATTGTGCTCCGGCTCAGCTTCATATGTGGCCTAAGCGAAACATGATTTAGTGCTCGACAGCTCTAACAGGTAAAACGCTAGAAAACGTACCACCACCCTATGAATTATAGACACAGCTGCCAGTAGTGCCGTATTTTGCTGCTTTTGAGAGCTTTGTAGTCCTTGGTTGAGAGACCTCAAGGCTTGCCCATAAGCCTTTCTGTCAATGAGCTTCTGTGCGGAGAGACCACGTTGGTGATTTGAATAGGTTTCTATCATTAATGTTACTGCGTCGCATAACGCAGTGCTGCTTCGCATGTAGCGAGGCAGTAGAGAGTACGATTTCTTCGATAATGAAGCGTATAGGTTTACGTCTTCCATATTCAGAGCGACAGTTATTAGCTTACAGACGGCGTTGTCGGTACAATTCTGGAGCAAAGGGCTTATGCTTAATTTCGGATCTCGCGCTTTCCAAAGTGTGGCATTCGTTCCATTATTCGAGCGGGAGTATACATTGATGAACGTGTTGGGGTAGCGGGATCCCTTGATCTTGTGCTGCAAAGACGACAGGGATCTCGATGATGGCTTCGACAATTGCCTTGGATCATCTGTCGCCCTCTGCCCGCAGAGGTTGTAACAAGCTTGCGTCGGCTCTTGGAACTGGATGTGTACAAAGCGGTCATCCGGCGGACCAGAACACATACGATCTCTCGATTTGCAATTGCTACATGTCGGCCACTTCTCATCACACTATAGAAGCGTTTGCGACAGTCAGCATATCACAGAAGATAGCTAAAGCAAGTAAAATATTGATCTTACCTTGATCTTCCGCCTCGCACAATATTGACATCGATTGCTTAGAGGAAATCCCATTGCTTTGTCTCCACAAGCAACCTCGTTTCACTCTAAATATTGGCAAGATTGCTCGATACAGACAAGTCTTTTTGTTATATAAGAACAAATATCCAAAGTCTCGATTTGCTGATAAAGTGGACGGAATGACTGGCTACTGTCATCGAAGTTTCGGAAATAAAGTAGTCAAACAAGGAAAAAACTGGAAGAAATGCATGGAGATCAGAAGGAAAATAAATAAGCCAACCAAAAAAATGGAAAAGACAATCCAAAATAAAAAACCAACATGGGTAGAAACTGGCCGATGTAATATTATAGCGAGCTGTCACTTGTATACTAGCGATTAGTCATTACAGAGCCCTAATAACTAGGCAGCGACTTTTCAAAAGCACTGGGCTGTCTTCCTGGCAAAACTGGCCAGTGGAATTTCTTCGTAAAGATGTTCTTGATCCAATAACATCTCTTCAATAAAATATAAGCTGAGGCTGTGCTTGCGAGGGAACACACTACACTCAGTAAACCTCAATTGAGCGGGAACACAAGCCCCTCCAGTCTAGTAAATTAACCCTCCATAACATTTTCTTGCCACTCAGAAGGTAATCACTTGTTGCTACTAAAGCTGGTCACTTTGATGTAATACCTAAAATACTGGGGAGTTCAATAAAGATATGCCTGTTTTCTCCCTTTTACGTGTGTTACCTGCGCACCTCTTTCCTAATTTATATTAGTGGCAGGAACGTGGATAAATCCTTCATTGCCGTGACCCCCACGAAGACCCCTTAGGACATGGGCGCTGCCCCACGTCCACTAAAGATTTCTAAATATCTGTGGAAGAACAAATCTGAAGATTCTCTATCAGAATAAACACTGAACCGCATTTGCACTAAAGGGTCACTTATTCAGAGACTATGCCAAGTGGCAAGGTTGCTGAGGGACTGGGGTGGGATGAGGATAGCATCAGGCTTATGGCTTATAGTACACTGTACAGTATATTTAATACTTCCACTACATAAACGGTTGGAGAGCCTATATAATATAACAGCACCGCAACGTTGGCAATCGGCCCGTAATTGCAATTCTTCATCTCAGCTATTCAAAATTAAACGAACACACATATATATGATAAAATGAACACGCATAGGCCCATGACAATGCCCTGCATGACAAGAAGTGTAAATGGAAATTACAGAGGCTAGTTGCTCTCAATCTTAGAGAGACCCTAGAGAGCATACCAAGCTAGTTGTGCCACTGCCACGCCAATAACCGCTGCCAGAGCAACTTTTACTTCGACAGCTGTATTTTGATGATTAGCGGTGGGCGCTAGTGTTGATGAAGTGATGGATCCTGATGTAGCAGAAGCGGCGATTGTTGGAGGCGACGTAGGGCTAGTGGATGAGCCTGAAGCAGAACAGGCGAAAAACGTGGTGGCAGAACTGGAGCCTGACTCACCAGATGAGGACGAACTTCCGGAGCCAGAACTGGAGCCTCCACTGGGGTTAGAGGGTTTCTTCCCAGTCAACTTTTGGATTTGATCCTTATAATCTGGAGAGTCGACATCGACAGTGTGTTGGCACGAGCTGAGATCCGTGAAGCAGGTAACTTGACCGCAGCTGTCATTAGTGCCCCCAATGCAACAGTACGTCTTTCCAGGTGCGGTTTTCATCACGCCGGGGCAGCAGACGTTGTTTTTCAGACCCTGGATTTGGCCCATTCCATTGCCACAGGCGAAGTCCTATTCTCAAGAAGTCAGTTTGTCACTACCAAGGGCGACATCAGTGCTGATATTGCCTACCCTGCTTTCGACTGAGGCCGCAGTTGGCGTACAGAGTACAGCGAGAATGCTAGTTGTATAAAAGAGCGAAAGCATATTCGAATATAATGAAAGTAAACCAGTGGTCTTGTGTAACTCTAAAATGCTGGGAATAATCGGCTCCTTGTAGAAGCAATTGTGCGTTTTGAAGTTGTCATTTTTAATTGAGGCGGAGAATCGCTTTATTTATACCTTCATTTTAAACTCAACCTTTGTTCTCGAAGTCGTCGCCTAACGAAGAGTCAAATATTGTTGGATTTACAAGGGTAGCGCAATATTATTCCTCTTTCGTACACACCAGCGCATGCATAAGCCAAGTTTGTTTCAAGGGCATCGAGAAGGCTGATCTTACAACATCTGAACTCGACCCACTTGTTGACAGAATACCCATAATCCTAACATTGTGGAGGCCACAAGGCATAATCGAAGGTACAATAAAAATACAGCAGATACAACATTCTGGAACATGCCCCTTAAACTTTCTCTTTTCTTCAATCATACCCACCATTTTAGCTGTCGATGTCATGATTGTCACGGAAATTGTGCTTAAGCTGAATATTCTTCTTCCACCCTGTCCCAGCATTACACCAGGGCACGCATTAGTCTTCAAACATGGGTGTTACCTTGAGTAACAGATGTCAGTCTTGCGCAAGGCGTAAAATTAAGGTGTGCGAGATATTGCATTACCTTAATTCTCCTGAAGTGCTTCTAATATTTTAGTGTGACGAAAACTGGCCTGTGTGTGGTTATTGCAAGCGGAAAGGTTTTGAATGCTCCGGTCAACCAACCAATCGCTTTGTTTATATCAGAGCGCCAAACTCAGTAAGGTCATTCATCTCCGAGGAAAGTTGTGTCATGCCAGACTCAGTCCATCAACCGAAGTCTGCCATCTGTCCATCACTTGGGAACGAGGCAGATGGCTCTATAGCCCAGTTGATTGCCGTTATTGATACTAGCAAAGATATGAACCTTGATGCTTTATTGTCCAAGAAGTCATTCACCCTTCTACCACGATATATGATTGGCAATGGGGTGTTATGCAATGCGGTGAGGTTTATGATATCGTGTTATGCAAATCATCAACGTCGCATATTTCCACAGGAGTTGTTCGATCGAAGAGCATACAGTCAAGCATTGGGGTCGCTCGCTCAAGCATTACAAGGTCCCAGCAATGGAATTACTACGCCGGTCTTAGCAGCCATATCCATAATTCACAGAGTTGTGGTAAGTGTAAATATGGTTGGTGCTATCATTGAGGTTAACGCTTCGCTCTTGCAGACTACCTACGAACCAGAAGCAGAAACAAGCCATAACAAACACCTAGAAGGAATAAATGCAATTATGGCTGCTCGAGGGCCGCCAAATCTAGACGACGACCTGGATGTTTCTTTGATGTTCGATAACTTTCGCTTACTCGTATGTCAATGAGATTATATGTCTTGGATTTTGTGCTAACCTTATCTTATTTAAATGATGGCAGAACATGCACTCTCTACTCTATGGCCGGCCAAACGTGTATCACAAGTCCGAATGGCAAATCGCTATGAGTAAAGCATTGGACTGTCACATGATTGAAAGCAAAAGTGCAACAGAGATTTTTCGTCTGTCAGCCAGGCTCTGTCGCTGGTGTGGATTAGTCGCCAAGCTGAGGGCGGCACAGCAGACTAAAAACTCACGAAAAGCGCTTGCGCTTGCAGAGGATATTAGCAATGAAACAACGTTGGAGATGAACAGTGTACGAATACTTGATCATCTACAAGTCACAGAGATGCGGGATCGCGGGGTCCCAGTTGAACAGGTTGATCCGTCATCCCCGTTTCTCACGTATTACCAATTCCCATACCCAGAAGACGCGCTAAGTTTTGTGTTGTACGCTACGGTACGAATCGGTATTTGCCGCATTGCTAACCAGGCTATGTCAATTACTGCCATTTGGGACCCCGTGGCTGAATTAGAAATAACCGGGTTAAGTCATCGAATAGCAAAATGCATCAGATATTTCCGTGAATTCAAGCCCCTCGAAGGTGCTGGAATAGTGGTACCACTGGTGTTGGCGTTCGAAGCCTGTAACGGACAAGAAAGAGAATTTATTATAAATGCGTTATATGAGATCGAAGACCATAAAGATCAGTTGCAAGATCGATGGAATGCAGAAAGGATAATTAATTGGGCAAAGACGATAACTGGGAGATAGGTCAGGCATCAAGATTAATTGGTTAATCAACAAGTAAAAATTGATATGCAAACCGTCTAACTACAATATTGAAAACAATGGTGAGTAAAAAACAGATATGAATAAGAACAGTTGATCTAGTTGTGAGTATTAGTTATATATATATATATAGGTAAGATAATGCAAACGAGGGGCAGTAAAAGGGTACTCTTTGTAGCCATATGGGCCTTGCCGCTTTCGCATTCTTACAGACCTACGAAGGAGTGCGGTATTACTCTCTGCAATGATGAACCAAGCGCATGTCTTTCCAAATACATCACTCGACTATGACCTGCATCTTAAAGGGCTCTTATGGTAAATACTTCCCACAGGATCATTCTACTAACGAATGGGCTTTGTCAAAATTCTGAATGTCTATATCCATGTACGATATTTGGTCCTTTTCTCCAGTCTAATAGAAATGGCTCAAAAACAAGTATACCATTCAACTTGGAGAAGATAAAAACAGAATTTGCTCTACCAGAGGTTCCGTGATCTGGTTAGGAAAGAGGTGCGCCCCATGCCGCGAGGGCTCCGCTCGTCCTGTAATCTGATGGAGATCTTCTAGTAGCTCAAGGGGGTTTTCCTTTGCCACTTTGGCCTTGGTATACCTTATGTATTGTTAATTACCGCCCACCGTCTACCCCTCGTCAAGTTCCACCTGATACTCGCGATCCTTCAGGCCCCCTAGTATATAATCATTCGGTTCTTCCAGGCAAATCCAGCTCTGCCATGCATATGCTGCACCACCATGAGTTAGTACTCTTACCGCCTACTCCACCTAGAGCGATTTTTGGTAAGAGATGCGCTGGCGAGTTCCTGATGTCATAAAACTGGGAGTATTTCAGATGAAACGTAGGGCGACTGATGGATTTGGAATAGATGTTTCGTAACCCTATTGACGTTGGTAATATGGCAAACTGACATAGAGTTTCCCCGTTAGACCTTGATGACCATATAATAAGGTCGCCGCCGCGCTTAAGCGTCAATACTGAGATGATCAGCTACACGGTCAATCAAGCTCCTCAGCACCTCAAGCTCCTCAGCACTTCAATTTTGAGTGTCTAAGAATCCTCACCATGGCTAGACTGAGACCCATTCCTTTGAGGATCGCGCTCGCTCTGAGTTTTTCGATTACCGCTTGGGCCTACAATCCTACAGTCGAATGGATCGAGTGCCCGGTCGCTATTACCAGCCATGTTGAGTGTGGACAGATCCAAGTACCGTTGGATCACGCAACTCCTGATGGAGAGACTATTACTCTTAGTCTCACCCGTCTTCAAGCTACCAATCCAGGCTGTGGTCCCAGGCAAGGGCTGTACATGTAAGCTTCAAACACTACTTAGTATACGAATACCTTCAACCATTTCCAGACAGGAACCTTAAGTCATAAACAGTGGGAGTATATTTGTTCTATAAGCTAACAAACTGTGAATAGAGAAAATGGCGGACCTGGCGAACCAAACGTGCAAACACCATCCCAGCTCGCAAACGCGCTGTCTACAGGAGGCAACTTAAGGCATTGGTTGCCCTTGGTGCAAAATTTTGACATCATCGGCGTAGATATGAGAGGAACTGGTAGGAGCAATCCAGTTCAATGCGACAAAGATCTGTACACAAAGGTGCAGTGGCCAATGATTAAAGATCATCAAACTTACGATGAAACAATGGCAAAAGCCAAAGAATGGGGGGAGAGCTGTATCAACATGACTGGTCCCTTGATAAACCATTTAGGGACTGATCAGGCTATTCACGATTACGAAATGGTTCGACAGGCCCTCGAGCACGACAAATTCAATTATTTAGGTCTTTCCTACGGCACACAAATTGGATCTGAGTATTCAGATATGTACCCAGATCACGTTGGTCGAATGGTGTTGGATGGTGTGACTAATCGTCACATGCATGAAGAGGACCGGATGACGACTTTCGCGGCTGGACTCGACGCCGTCCTCGCCGACTTTTTCAGATGGTGTAATGCAACAACAACATCTGCACTTTACGGCCGAGATCAGGCTGCTATACTAGATTGGATAATTGACACAGCGGCAAAAGGCCAGTTGTTCTCGACGGGTTGCAATGACTTACTCGGGGTCTGCGGCGATGGCAGTGCAGTCTCCGACTGGCTCATCATGCTTGCCATTGAGACTTCTTTGCATGACGGTGCACACGTTGATCCAACTAGCAAAACCAATTATCAGGCTGTCTCCTATGCACTTAACTACACCTATTCAGAAAGATCGGGAGTCATTTTTCAGAATAAACCACCAGCAGCTAATACTACAGTATTCTCCGAGCTAGCCATCACATGCTCCGATAGATCTGATCGAGTACTTAGTGTTGAAGATTTTCGAAACATTTGGACAGTCACACCTCTTATCGCCCCTCATTCTCGCGGCATGGGGATTGTTTCTCAAGCACTCACTGTCTGTACCGGTTGGCCGGTAAAACCATTGAATCCGCCGAGGGATTTCAACTTGACAAGACAAAATACTCTTCCTCCAGTGATGCTAGTCAATTCGTTCTACGATGAAGCTACGGTTTCGCCTTGGGGCCTTGGTATGCGGGCAAATATGCCCACAGCATTCAGTATCTACAGAAACGGTAGCGGCCACACGAGCTTCTCGCTCCAGGGCGACGCAGCTGGTGCCATTACTGCTTTCCTAGCAAATGGATCTATTCCGAGAGACGGTACTATATACCAATCTTAGTATTAATATACCGGGGTATGGCGGCACTACCAGTAGTTAACTGGTCAGCTACTGAGTCTTATTCTGCTTTGAGGCATAATTTGTGAAACATAAAGCAGTCCAGGGGGCATAGAGTCAAAATCGAGGCACTTGCAGTTTGGGCTTATCTTAACACTTCCACGTTGTTTGTTTGTTGATAGCCATTAGTAGATAAACTTGATCTATTGTGTCTAGTTCAGTTCTATGTCGAGTAACCTATTCCCAGCTTCTAACAAATAATAATCAGCATATACCAGCCCTGTTTGAGAAGATTGTTCAATCGCGTCTTTATTATTGTTAACAGTAGCGTCTCTGAGAACTGTATCGCTACCGTCGGGGGCTAACGTTTGTGACAAACAATATCTCATCATTTGCGCTACCCATGGTAGATAGCGGCTGTCACCGGTCAGCTGATGTAACAGTAGTATTCCTGAACAAGCAATGGCTGCGGCCGATGTGTCTAGAATGACCGGAGATGGTGGCGCATCGAAGTCCCAGACCACAGCACCGTGGTTGTTTCCAATGCGGTCACAAAAGTATCTGGTGCAGTTCTTTGCTGCATCTAAAAACTTTCTGTCCTTTGTGTACTTGTAGACGGTTGCATAACCGTATAACGCCCAAGCCTGACCTCGACTCCAGCAGCTACTATCATCATAGCCCTGGACTGTGTACCGACCCTTTACCTCTCCCGTCTCTGGGTTATAATTGACCAGATGGTAAGTTGAGCTGTCTACACGTAAGTGATTTTGTAGCGTTGTATGAGCATGAGCGGTTGCGATTCGCCGAAACTCATCATCTCCCGTCAATTCTGAGCAAATATATAAAAGATCAAGATTCATCATGTTGTCAATGATAACCAGGAAATCCTTATTTTTGTCCTCGAAATTGAACCGTTTGGTATGGCATGTGTCCCATGAGCGCAAGCACTGCACTTTTTCGCTCCATCTCGAGGCAAGCGAAGTGCCAGCATTGATGATAATCTCTTTGCTAGCAGCATCATTGAAGTGTTTGTAATGCCGATAGAATGCAGGAAGAATCATGAAACCAAGATCGTGCGTTTCCTGGTTATGTTGTTCCTTTTCCATGCCCTTTTGCCACTTCAGTGCTTGTGCAAGGATCTCGTCCGATGAGAAAGACAGATTGGCACGCAACGAGCGCTCGTAAAGGAGCCAAAGGGATCCGGGGAAGAACCCAGAAGTCCACCAATGAGATGGTTCGTAACGATAGAGAAACTGAGTGCCATCTGTCCGATGTGGGAAGTAGCCGTTGGTGGGTGGCGGACGTAATGCGACTCGCATAATTTTTGCGGCGGCGATGTGGTTGAGGACATCGCTACATAGCTGCTGCAAGCTTGTCTGACGGCTCGTAGGGAAGTGCTGGTCAGTCACGATCCCCTTTTCAGATGGTGCCAATTGACTAAGAATGGTGATATTTTCGAGCATGTTGACAGCAGTAACTTCTAGAAAAACATGAAGGGGACTTTAAAATGCAAGTGAATCAAATAATTGAAATATTCCATGCATAGAAGAACGGCATCTCCTCACCATAGGTGTGCTCGGCGTGAAATTATAGGTTAGCTAATGTCCTCACTGCTATCAACCTCCGACCTTCCTTGAACTAGTAATAACTAGAACCGGACGCGGCCCGGAAATTTCGCCGGTGCAGCACGATGTTGCTACTACACAGGGAGCGGCGCGACAATATGCCCGTTGGCGGTAACTGACTCTAGGCGAAGGGTTAGTCAAAATTGTAGCCAGGAAGTCTTCAGGGTTAACGATAGACTAGTTCATCGGATCATTGGCTATCGCAGCACGAAATACCTTTTTCAAGTACAAACTGTTACCCTGGCCTTGGCGGAGTTTGTGGGATAATAACGGCAGCCGCCATTTTTCGTGCTGTACAAGGCTCAGCCGCCGACACCACATCAGAACGCAGGTCTTGTACGGTAGATGGGGGAAAGGAGCAGAGCTGGTTGTGGAGCGATTGGATGATTATGGAATCTTCGATTGCTTTAGCAACGATTATAAAAGTGGTGGTGAGAAGGTCTGTGTTTGTATTTTTCTTAATAGCCACTCTTTAATCTACTATTTGAGGCGAGATGCTAAGTATTCTCTACTGCGATGAGAATTAAACGAGGCGGCCCGCGCTTAATAATGTAGCTACTACGTAACAAGGAGACAGCTACGAGTAAAGAATGCCGTAAAAAATGCGAATGTCGCAGATTTTGTGTTGACAATTAGTCTTCGTACCATGGCTATCAGCTATTGGATGTAAGACTTTTGCATGTTGGTAGACAAAGCCAAGATGGGCTATGCTTAAACACACTTTAGCCGTTTTCGACGAATGGATCCTATATTGAGCAGGTATCGACTGCGAATGTGTGATAGCTTTTGGCTTAGGAAAAGTTCAAACGCTTCGGAGCTCACCCCGCCAGATGGTAGGGTAAGAAACTCCTAGAATGTGATGCAAATTTCCTCACATTGACACGGAGAGAAATTTGAACAGGTGAAGGCAATCTGCTGCCCGATATCTGGAACGACTGGGCTTGGAATGCCTGCGAAACTTGCTGACGGCAAGTCATCGAGCACGGGTCAATGAAATGAAGGCGTCAAGATATCGCCTACTTGAAGTTCACACTCTCGAACAGCCGTTAAGTATAAGACACATTGAATCCAGGGATATTATTAATTGTGAAATAGTTATATATGGCAACAATTCATAAACAGAGATGTAAGTAATAAGTTTGTGCCCACCAGGGTGCGTAATCGTAACGCTTATGACAAGCGGCTACTCAACCCCCTTGACAGTCTCCTGAACTACCTCCACCATATCCCGCTTCTTCAAAGAAGCTTTGACAGGATTCGGAGACGCAAAAATTTCGTTCATCTCCTCCAAGGTCCGATTCTTCGTCTCCACAAAGAAGAAGTAAATGATCAAACACTCAATCACATCCCATACAATAAATACAATGTAATAGTAGTACCCAATCTTCTCAATAGCCACAGCGGTTGTGTACTGTCCGAGAATACTAGCTGAGGACGAGACAACGGCCCCAACCGCCGTACCCTTGGCACGAGTCTCTGTAGGGAGCGTTTCGGCAATGTAGAATGGAAGTAAGGGGACAAGACCGATTGAAAAGATGACGCTGAATAGGTAAATGAAGAAAATACCAGCATTGCCAGCCGCCTTGTTAGCTGTATCTACGGAGAGCTTCGTGCAGCCCGTGACAATGGCCAGGCAAACTGCCATTCCCAACACGCCACTCATTAATAAGGGACGGCGGCCAACTCTGTCGAGGAGCATGGCTCCAGAAATGGCGGCAAACCAGGAAACAACAGGATTTAACGCGTTGAGAAGCAGCTGCGTGTGAGGATTGGTGATACCCGTTTGCGCTACAATGACCGGAAAGTAGTAGCTCACAAGGGCATTTCCTGAGTACTGGCCAAACCACGACATGCCAGCGACACAAATCATTCGGCGTCTAGCAGCGTGCGTGTTGAACAAGTCTCTATAGTCCCACCAGCGCTTGTCGGAGCCGTCGTAACCGATTTGTGAGTTCATTTCGGCCATCTGGAGTTTCACGAATGGATTGTCCACGGACCCCTCTCCATGGAGCTCCGCCAAAACTTGCTCAGCCTGGGAGGCTTTCCCATGTGCCATAAGCCAACGGGGTGTTTCAGGGCTAAACATGATGCCGAAGAAGACAATACCAGAACTGACCATCTGTAGCCACAAAGGGATCCTGAATGAGCCTTCTCCGTTGATGAATGCTGTGCCGTAAGTAATCCAGCTGGCGATAATGGAGCCGACAAAATAGTTCGTCTGCATCAAGCCGGATAATGGGCCACGCCAATGCGGATGAGCCATTTCGGCAACAAATGTCGGGGCGGAGACATTCACGAAGCCTTGTCCAAAGCCACAAAGGAAACGGCCGCCGAGGAACATTCGTGAATTGAGGGACGGAGCTTGAATGCATGTGCCGACGATAACGAGGCCGCAACCAACCATTATTCCCCATCGTCGACCGCAATAGTCATTGACTGGGCCTGCAAATGGAAGGGCAGAGAGACTTCCGATGTTGAAGATGGCGAATACTAATCCTGTTGACGATCCGGCAGATTTTCTAAACTCGAGATGGTCAGCAATTGAATCGTCCGGTTTTTACATATGCGACTCACAACCCGAAGAATTGCTGATATTGTGGCTGCTCTAGTTGTCAGTTAAGAATACTCTCGATAATAAAGCAGCGATCGGGTTGATTCGCACCATTGCATTGATGGCACCCATCAAAGAGCCATCATATCCTTGCAAGACAATGCAGAGATACCCGAGCAAGAGGATACCGTAGAGGCGGAACATGCGTTTAGTCCACAGCTTGGGCTTGGCTTCGCCCAGCAATTGTGTGACATGGACAGTATCGTCCACATCCTCTGTATAGGAACGATGGCGGACATTCCCAGCTGAGCCCAGCTTTTCGTCGTCCTGAGTCATAGCTTCAGTGAAAGCTGATAAGATTGAGCAACGAGGTAGTAAATGATGATCTCAGAGAGCGGATAGTCTCATGCTCAACTGATTGAAACAAAGATCAGACCCCACGACTTTTATAAAACTCTGAATCTGGGGTTGATGCATCAGCCCGCCATTTCTTTCAATATTATTGTTTTCGGTTTAGATTCCCTATTTTCCCCATGGGGTATCCCCAGGTACGTGTGGAGACTAAACGTGGCTAGACAAATGAAGTTACGATGGCGCCGGGGCGGCGATATCGCCGGACCGGTCCCCGTCTTCCCCCTCATGGAGGTCGTGTACCTCTAAACCCACAACTTGAGTTGCTCAGTGGTAAGCGGGTACTAATAACTTTACATTGCAGAGCATAAAGCTTCTAAGGACTTGAACTTTGAGGACCGAATTCTCTATTCACAGCAATTGGCTACTGCTTACTGCAAACCGGTCTATACAGTAACCCAACCTTAATTCACACCCCCATTCATCAAGTCTACCAACACCAAGGAAACTCGGCAACATGAGTCCTGGAAATATTGAGACACGTCTTCACATTAATGGAGAATGGCTTCCTGGAAAAAGCGGCAGGACGTTCCCCGTGTTTAACCCCACAACTGAGGAAAAGATTGTCGATGTCCACGAAGCAGACGAGCAAGATGTAGACCTAGCAGTCCAAGCAGCCGCAGCCGCGTTCCCAGCATGGAGAGACTTGTCCATGTTTGAGAGAATATCAAAGTGCCTTAAGTTCGCCGAACTCCTTGACCGGGACAAGAATGAGATTGCGCAGCTAGAAGCATCAAACATGGGAATACCGATATCTTCCTATCTGCCATGCGTCTCTGGCGCCATCGACGGTATCAAACATGCGACGGGTTTGGCACACGACATCCACGGAGAAACAAGCTTGAACACCCCGGGATTTGTTACCTTTACTCTACGACAGCCATTTGGCGTTTGTGCAGCCATTATTCCTTGGAACGTGCCCATCGTCATGTGGTGCGGTAAAGTGATTCCCTGCGTGGTGGCAGGAAACACCATTGTGTTGAAGTCTTCAGAGAAGGCACCTTTAACATCTCTGAAGTTTGCAGCTCTAGCAGCCGAAGCTGGCTTTCCCCCGGGTGTCATTAATGTGTTATCTGGGTTTGGTCATACGGCCGGGCACGCATTGTCAAGCCACATGCAGATTCGCAAGATCTCCTTCACGGGTTCGACCCGCGCGGCGAAGATGCTTATGGAAGCGGCCGCAAAGAGTAATATGAAGAGAGTCTGTGTCGAAACTGGAGGCAAGAATCCAGCCGTCATTTTCGATGATGCAGATTTGGAAAAGGCGGCTGAGTCTGTCGCAGCTAGCATCAAGTTCAACTCTGGTCAGATATGCGTTTCAAACTCGCGCATATACGTTCAAAGAGGAGTATTCACCAAATTCGTGGACACTTTCAAACCTAAATTTCTGGACATTAATGTGGGCGACCCACGTCTTGAATCGACAAACTTCGGTCCACAAGTAGATAAGACACAGTTCGACAATATTCTCAGACTAATTGATGAGGCAAAGAACGAAGGTGCTTCCTTGATCTCAGGAGGTTGTCGAACCAAAGATAAAGGCTATTACATTGAGCCTACGATCTTCGTTGAAGTTCCAAAAAGTGCGAATATTCTGAAAACGGAAGTCTTTGGGCCAGTTGTTGCTATCCAGCCGTTTGATACAGAAGACGAAGTGATAACGGAGTGTAACGATACACAGTATGGTCTCCACGGCACCGTGTTTACGCGAGACGTGTCACGGGCATTTCGGCTGGTGAAGGCCTTTGAGGCGGGTATGATCACGGTGAACTGTAGCAGTGAAACGGGTCCGTATGACATGCCTTTTGGTGGCTGGAAAGAGTCTGGTACTGGCAGAGAGAACGGCCACATGGGGTTGGAATCGTATTTTGAAGTAAAGTCGGTGACGCTAAAGCTTTAGTTTTATTATTGTTTTGCATTAGGTTGATAATATGAAAGTGTAATTACAGATAGATATGCATCGACTTTGCCACACCCCTCCGCCTTGCCGGAGGGTGTGGTCATGGTAAATTCAGGCCGTTGTCGATCATTTCGTCTGTCCAAGTAAAGATACGATCGAAGCTTTGAAAGTCCATATCCGGGTCGTTGTAAGGCTCTGGCACCATTGCACCAAACGTGGACGAAAGATTGGCGGAAGCATCGCGAAATATGTCCGGTATCGGCGGACTCGCAAAGGATATGGGGAACGTGCTATGGTCGTCTTCAAAAGCGACCGTACGGATGTTAACAGGCGACCGAGACTTCCAAGCAGCGTCGAGTCTGTCGGCAAATTGGCCTGCCAAGTTGTCTCTCTCCGTGGAGCCGTCAGGGCCAACCCATCGGGATGAGCCCTCTTGAAGAGCTTGAAGAAGTATCTCAAAGTTAGTATCCACTGGTGTGTTTGAGTGGTTGGCATCAGCGAGCAAAGCCCTTGCGGCAATGAAGAGGCAAAAACTCAGCGTCGGAGGTATGACCACGACTGTATTAGCAATAAATTTGGCGGCGATTGTTGCAATCTCACCAGCCGCCAGGATGCATGTTTTGGCAGCATTCTCGGTTGGCAAGCGACTGCGCAAAACGGCGTCCGGGTACGCCATGACCTGGTGCAGCATGATGACGCTGGTATTGTGCGTGATGTGAGCGAGCGTAAGATTTTCATCCATTTTGCCGGTGGCATCAATGCCTGCAACCTGCCATCGTGTAGGAAGGAAAGTTTTCCAACGTATAAGCATAGCATCCAGCGATTGGAACCTCTCAAACCATTGCCGCAGACTTTCACTGTTGGAAAGATCGACGGACTCTTGTAGAAGAAAGGTTGCAACACGATTCAGGCACTCGGATGCTTCGATGAGGTAGGCCAATCCCCCCATGGCATCTGTGTCGACGTCTGGCTCTATTTTGTTGCTGTCAATGTCAAAAAACTTTGCGGTTTTATTCACTTGGTCTCTCCAGAAGCACCCCTCGACGGGGAGACGCCTCTTGATGTGGTCAATAGATAGTCCAGTATTCCAGCCGGTAGCGACAGAGCAAAACCGATCCAAGAGGAAGATGCACCAAAATATTCTTCGCAGAGATTCTTTTTCCGTCCAATTCCTCGCTGGCGGTAAAAACCCTATGCGATTAAGAAGCCTGTTCTGCGACATTCCTTCGTCTTCCACGGCCAATCCTAGCTGTTCCACGATTCGAGTTGCAGACGAAACTATAGACCAGCTCGTGGGCCCTTTACCACTGCCGATTGTGTTGAAGGCGAGGATTATGCTTGCCTGCAGCGTTTGCACTGAAAAACGATCCATACAGGCAAGAACCACAGCGTCATGGCATCGACGACTGTATAGGTCCTGGATCTGGCGGTCAGAAGTGTAGAATCGGATGCTGACCGCAGTCATAGCTAGCAGCACAATATCAGGGAGACTTCCATTTTGAGTTTCCAACGCTGCCTCAATGTCCGGCCTGTGTAAAATGGGTATCCACGGGTGTATGCGGTTAAAGTAAATATTGACAAGTTCTCGCATCATGTGGAGTGGCGGAACAGACGCCTTGGGAGAGGCCCCCGGTAAGTGCACCGCCGAGGAGGCATCGGTATTCCCGCGCCCTTTAGAGTGACTTAGTGGGACCAAAACAGATGTAGCCGATGGTGAAGAGCAATTGGAAGCGCTGTGAGTCCGCCGTCTTTTCCTGTTTTGCTGAAGTAGCCGTTGTCGAACCGATTGCAGCATCTCACCCAGGTCCGGCGGATCATCTGACGCATCCTTGGTGGGAGTAATGGCAGGCCCAAGCAGCATTGATTGTCCCAAAACCAACGCCTCGAGTGTGTCCATGCGTTTGATGAGGGTGTCTATATATCCAGGCTTGGCGCCACGACGCTGAGCGTTCTCATAAATACAATCGGAGCCGCTCGAAATGCAGGTTCGGCAAGGTTCTTCGCGAGAGCATTTCTGTTTCTTGCGGCGACATGTAGAGCAAGCTCCATCATGAAGATCTGGGTTGTCATTTGTGTCCGGCGCAGTTGTCATGGTAAGAACTCAGATGGTCAGGATGAGGATAGATAAAGGGCTATGAATACTGATGCATAGCAACATAAAACCATAAGCAATCGATACCCAGGTTGACTGTTGACTGACTCAGCTATTGTAAGAATACAGCTGAACGTTCATAGAAAGGAGCTGGAGTAACTGCCCCATGCACCGAATCGATAGTTATCCCACTATATCCCCATGAGTTAGTTTGGCGGGGAAGAACGGAACCACGTTAACCCGGTGCGGTTTTTGTTAGTTGGGCACTACCTAAGCTTAGATGGCTAAATTACCCAAAGTGTTTTGCGTAACCTACACCAGCGGTTTACAAAAAACAATAGAGACCGCAAGATGCATGTGTGCATACGAGTACGGAGTGCGTAAGGAGAATACTCTCAATATGCCAGATGATTTTAGTGTTGTGCATATGTGCGGGTTGACTATTTCTGCATGCTGATTCACTTTCTGATCCCTCTTTCGTTTGCAGATCGTTTGCTATACTAAGAAAAAGTACAACTTCGAAACGAAGAAAGAAAAAGAATTATCATCCTGAGCATTATCAGATCACAAATAACGTAAAATACATGCTAATCCTCAAATGAGATTAAAACAAAAAGAAGTAATATATCGAGTGTGCACAGAGGCAAGTACAAAAAATTCCATTCTCAATATTTACTGGAGGCTTTCTGATCAAGAGAATCGCTAGTACAAGCGGCTTTGTTGTTGTGATTTATACCATCAACGTAGCACAGCTGCTCACTTATCGCATTATGCCTGCCTTGGATTAGTAGTAGTACTAGTTCAACTTATATCTAGATGGGTAGGACGAGGGGGTACAAATAAACCCATGGATGAAAAGCTTTGAAGAAGATCAGTATCCTAGGTACCCTGCCGTGCGCCAAACCTATTCTCCCCTCTCCAACGCTTATTAAAGCGAATTTTGACCCCCCCAAAGTAGATATGGATACATACTAATTGACGGCTACCTCTCTGTTTTTCTGACAGGAGCTGCCCCACTAAGCTTTGACTGGATCGTTGCATATGTTTTCAACAGTCCGAATAAGCGCTCAATATATTTGTTACGACCAGAGAGGCCATCATGAAATACCGCTAAAACTCAGAGCTTCGCGTCCGGTGTTGATAGTACGGATTAGGCAATTACAAAAGTGTAGCGCAGGTACCGCTCAACACAATTGGTCAGTCGGCAGACTATTGCTTCCGTATTGCCGAGAATTGCTAATCTAGGCAGTTGGCAAATGCCTGGCGTCGCGATTAAGTAGTTATCATAGTCAGGGGACTCGCAGGAGCAAACTAGTACATGAACTGATAGATTAATTTGACGCAACATAGCCTAAACGTGACTCGAACTCCCACGTTACAGTATCACAATCGGCAAGTAAATTGTAACCCAGCTATGTAGGTTCCTGAACTGTACCTATCACAGATGCGACCATATCTGCAATGACTATGTCTTGGCACTTGGTGTCTCACCAGTACACCAACCCGCAATTCACAGCTGCTATAGCTGGTAATTTAGGGTGCACGTTTCTAAATCCCATGGCTAGGTCTCCATTCCTCTCACCCTCTCTCCAGCCATCGTCTGGCCCGCATCACTTGACTAAATAAGTCACCTGGCATGCAACATGCTGGCATATGAGTTTATTATAAACTTGCGTTTAGTTCCTACTTGCTGTGAAATTTCCCCCCATCTTCCCCAGATACAACGTTGTGCTGATATCGTGGGTTGCTGTTTCGAAACGTGGTACTTGCTGCCCCACCTATCCTCGTGAAGTAAAGTTTGGAGCATTTACAGTTCCTCAATACCACCTCACAATCTAAGATCTTAGTGTTGAGCTTCTATGCTATGAGCTGATTATATATGAGAGGAAGTAGTATCTCGGAAATTGGCATCAACCATCATTTCATCTTTGAGATAATACCAACAAGTTACCTGCTGCTCTACAAATTACATAGGCCAACATGGTTCAGTCACGGGCTTATCTAGGAGCCTTGCTGGCCGCCCTACCTTCGGTGCGAGCCGGTTTCAACGCTAGCTCGACGCAAAACATTGCTGTGTACTGGGGTGAGCTCAATGGACTCTCTAGGCTTCAGCTTCCTATTAATACGTCGTGTACAGGTCAAAATTCAGCAAACCAAGAAACCTCTCAGCAGCGCTTGTCTACCTACTGTGCCAGTAAGCTAAACATGCACTTGGATAAATTCATGAAAGCTAATAAATACTTCTAGACGCTGAAATCGATGTAGGCATTACGAATGATGCGGATGTCACTCAGTAGCCAGGCTAACTTCTCACAGATCATTCCGATTGGGTTTATGAATGGCATCAGCCCGGTCATTACCAACTTCGCCAATGCGGGCAACAACTGTACAGCCTTCCCTGACAATGCCAATGCACTTGATTGCCCTCAAATCGAGTAAGTGATACTCCAATTCGTAGCGAATTCCTCCAATGTCCAAGGCTTATACATCTTCTTTAGGGAGGACATCATCACATGCCAGAAAACATATGGCAAGACCATCCTGATTTCACTGGGAGGTGGATCTTATACACAAGGCGGCTTTTCATCCACTAGCGCTGCCACATCCGCGGCTCAGGCGGTTTGGAACATGTTTGGACCTGTTAATCCTAACAGCAATGTAGACCGGCCTTTTGGTTCAGCAGTGGTGGATGGCGTCGACTTCGATTTTGAGTCTGGCGTCAATAATCTGGCCACTTTTGCCACTGAGTTGCGGAGTTTGATGGACGCCTCTGCAGCTTCCGCAGGTAGGAAGTTCTACCTGTCTGCTGCACCACAATGCGTCTATCCCGATTACGCCGACAACCCTGCTCTAAACGGTTCTGTTTCCTTCGACTTCATTATGATCCAGTATTATAACAACGGATGCGGGGTCAGCAGCTATGTCCCTGGAGCAACGACCCAATGGAACTACAACTTTGATGTCTGGGACAACTGGGCACACACCGTCAGCAAGAACCCCAACGTGAGGATTCTGCTCGGTATCGCCGCCAACACTGGTGCTGCCAGTGGATACGTCTCCGGAACCCAGCTTTCCGCCGTGATCTCATTTACCAAGCAATACTCAAGCTTCGCGGGTATCATGATGTGGGACATGTCCCAGTTATACCTGAATTCCGGTTTCCTGGACCAGGTTGTCAGTGACCTTGCTGCCTCTGGTTCAACCCCTCCGCCTACGAGTTCTAGTGGCGGTTCCAAGCCTACCTCTACCAGTGGTGGTTCTACCGGCCCAACTGGTGGCGGTTCTGTGCCGCAATGGGGTCAGTGTGGAGGCCAAGGGTATACCGGCCCTACTCAGTGCCAGGCGCCTTACACATGCGTTGCTAGCAGTGTTTGGTGGTCATCTTGCCAGTAATACTGAGAATGATGCCAAAGAAAAATAAAGGTCTAGCATAAGGAAACGAAGATGTGCTATGAGCCTTACGGAAACATAAAGGGTTGACTCTCTGGGCATTGTCGTGGACAGTCATCAGTATATATCTTGTACTTCTATTGTCTATACTTGAACACGTATATAGCACGATACATATCTGAACATGTTATTAAGCATCTAAGATCGAGGGATGGTGAACCCGAACTGCGGGCCTTACAGGCGCCTATATGAAAGCTATAGATTTGAAGAATGCTTCTGACATAGTGAAACTTTTACATTTTTGAACCTCAAAGTAAGGTCAAATTTGTTTACATGTGATGACTAGAAGGATGTTGCCCTGACATTCTCAAAATACATCATTCTGATCAATTCTAGGGCAACTGCAAGTTCGACCTATGGGCTGATAGTCGTGTCAAAATATTTGACATTGAACGGCCCAAGTGGCATGTGCGCCTATATTTGGGTAGTTCATTAAAACATGCCTAAAAATGTATTTCGCTGCGCGATCAACCATGGTGAGCCGTCCGATCTTGTAGCTTTTGGTAAGCATGAAGATCATCAATACACTGCCGAAGCAGAGCAGAGCGGCTTTGCCATTATAACTGAAAGCCTAGGTCACCTTTTCTCGCGTTGTTCTTGCCTTGAAAGATGACCCTCAAGACCACGCTTTTTGCGGATTACCTACAGACTACGTGCACAAATTATATCATGCCAGTTGTTACTTTCACCGTATTCGGCAATTATACATACTTCAGATTTAGATGGTTTCACTGGTATGTCCAACCGATCACAGGGCCATACCTCTAGTTTTCATGGCCTTATTTAAACAGGTTTGTGCCTAACTGGGCAGGAGACATCGAGAGTAAATCGTATAAAATACGGGCCAACGCCGCTTGATGTAGATCTAGATTAACCAGAGACACAGTGCCAATAGGTGCCAATTCGGCTTAGAAGCTACAAAAACGCTGAGAGGCTCTCTGTCACTGTTTTCAAAGTTCGGAATTTGAGCTCTCCGAGACCCATTACGTGAGAGAGGTCCCATTCCCGCCTAGTTGGGGGGGGGGGGGGGCGCTGTCTTTGCACAGCGCTAACTGACCTCTGAGGCCCTCGGCTGTTCGGAACATTCCGATCATGCCATGATCGCGAACCACTCAACAAGAGAGCATTGAGAAGCATTGGTAATTCCGCAAAGAAGGTAAACTATTGATAATAGCAGAAAGACAGATCTTATAAGGTAATAGACTGTTCAGACCCACGCGGAGACGGAGGGTTTTAAGCATCTACGTATCAATCTTTTTGTTTCTTATTCTTCCAGACTTACACGGCTGTTGATAAATGGTAACGGCATTAACCTGGACTTCACTTTTATCGCCAGCTTATTCCGTCACTGCAGCACGCAATGGCTTTGACAATATCGACTGGCTTCTATCAATCTATGAGCCTATCAAGTTCATCATGGTGACTGCTGTGATGACGAGCCGACTAGTAAAGCGGTTGACAGCTTCAATAAGATTACAGAGGCGGGACAGGGTCAGGGCAGCCTCGAGAGTCTCCATTTGCCGCATTTTGCCTTGAAAATAACAATAGAAGCATTGCAATGACGTAGCCCGACGTGTCGTCACCGCATTATGGGGATGCGAGTTGGACTGCTATCTCTGAATCCACGCGACAGCTCGGAATTGGGGGTTTCCGCTTCCGACTGCGACCGCCACTACCCACTTTGGCGCATCACCTATTGCTCTTTGCCTCGGTGTGTCATAATTCGTATTTAAATATTAATAAGGATTGCATGTCCTCGAATTAAAGCGTCCCAAATCAGCTGTTCCCCCCTTCTAGTTCTTTGTTGTTTAGGGATAAACTGGAAACCATGGCAGACAGATGCATCCATCGTTTGACGTTGTTCAAAATCCCAAGCGCGGTTGACCAAGAAAAATTGATAGACATTTACAGAAATATGCCTACTAAAGCATTGAAGGTACGTCGACAGGCTTTACTTCAATGCCGCACAATGCTGCAACCAAATCTTCAATCACTAGTTCTGGGGAAACTCTTGCTCATTTTTTGCTGCCTAAAGGACAATAAACCATACATTCTCTCAGTCACCGCCGGATCTACCAAGCCCGATCAACGTGCGCAAGGCTTCACGGTAGCGGCCCATTCAGAGTTCAATTCATTGGACGACATGGTCTACTACGATAATGAATGTGTCGCTCACGCAGAGTTGAAGGCTTTTGCTAAGACGGTTCATCAAGGGGTCATGATGGTATACTACGAGAACCAACTGTAAAGTCAATTGCGAGCCGAGAAGCATTATAGTTTCTTTAAGCACACAGTCAATATATAGCCTTCAATTTTGTACTTCACTGCCTAGGGCATAACGCGGATAGAGAACTGCAAGATTCTTGAATCTTCTTAATTTTGGCTATTGCGTGTGAACGCATTCTGTTCTATTGGATCAGCTCGTTAAAATGCCATGAGATCTCCCCTTGGTCCTCACTCAGAAAATTTGGGGCATAAATATTATCGTCCCAACAGCCCGTGGTATCAGCTTGCGGATGAGGATATGGACCTTGTTCAAATGTCTCAAAGAGCCCCATAAGTTCATTGCTCATGCTGACGAAATCTGGTGTGGTCAAATCAGGGGTCATCTCTGAGTTCCTATTATATCCTGGGGGAGGTCTTGAGTAACTGTCAACGTTGTAGGATCCCCATCTGTTCAATGCAGGCTTTCTGAGAGCACTGGTACCGCCTTCACAAAGACTGGCATCTCCTGTAGGTCCCGCCTCAGGGGACCTCAATGCCGGGACCGTGTCCGTAGATCCTTCATTTGTTTTGTTTGCGTCTCTCCGAGGACCTGCTACATCCTGTTGGGCGACGTCCTCAGTTCTGCGATCCTCAAGCCGACGAAGCCGGGGGATGATGCCTCTGACGCTGCTCCAAAGTCTGCGACTACCCCGGCTCTGGCTAGAGAAATGGCGCAGGAGCTCAATAGCTGAATGAAGCGATTTCTTACACGGCGCGGCAAAGGTTTCGGGGTCATTACAAACGGCTAGGAAAAGAATAGCTAGGGCGCTAAGTAAGAAGTAATTGAAAGCGGCCTGCTGACGTCGGTAAATATCCGAGGAATCGTTGAGATGGACTAGCACTTGGATGCTGTCTTGCGCAATTTCTACAGCTAACCATGCGTTGCGATACGAGTTCCTGATCCGATTTGGCCCAAGAAGATAGTATCGGTATATCAAAATGCGAAAATGGTTGCCTCGTAAGTAGAGCAAGGCCCGCAATCTGTGCAACACGGGAGGCTGTGCCCGGGTAGCCAGACCGAGTCGCGGGTGACGGAGTCGGAGTTGCACAGGGATTGACTCAAGCCATTCTTGTGTCTTTGTGTCAAGTTCTGTTGTTTTTTCTTCGGGGTTCTCATTAGCATGGAACCCAAAGGGCATCAGTGCATCCCACATAGTCGAACATAGGCGTCCATATCCGACCATGCATTGGAGGTATGCACAATCCTGGCCCTAGAGAAGCCGTTAGCCTGGCACTTGAGGAAAACAACCCAAGGCCGTTGTTAACTTGGATAATTCTCACCGGCTCTGGCAGTTCCATGTCAATATCACGATCCACCAATGCAAATGACAGGTTGGTGCCAAAGCTCCAGCGCCGGTCAAGCACATAGATGGTCCAGAAGACTCTCACAGCCAAATCGCGGTGCTCTTTAATAGGAAACGTTTCAAATAGCGTGATTCGCCGATGCAGGCCTAGGACAAGTGCTTCACGACAGGCGTGGCCTATGATTCGCCAAGCGAGTAGATCCTCATCGATATGAAAGTAGTATATACTCTGATGAACAAAGCCACGTCAGTTGTTATCTGATATCGAATGAATTGTAAGTGAACTGTTCTCACTAGAAGAATAAGCAACTGCAAGTCCTTCAGGCCGGAACTTGGTTGTAGAATGCTCATGACGCTTCGTTCGACCGAGATAACCATTGCCGTGCTGTTATCACTCTTCCCATGTCCTTCGATTACCATTGCTGTAGCAATAGCAATTTTGGCAAGCTGTAAATCCTTTAAGCCGATGCACGAATTCTGCCTGTCAGTGATGTTTTGAGTAGCGTCCTTAGGTAACTGGCCTAACCTGATGACCTCAGGCGCGTTGGAGATGAGATAATTCGTGTCCAGGCATGGATATACTGATTCCACTTCTTCCTGGAAGACGCGAATTAAGCGCTCAAACTCGGAAGGATTACAGCCTTTCCAGAAATTCTCATCAAAGCCCTGATCTGGCTGTTTGGGAGACAAAGAACGGAACTGCTGTCCGTTCGGAGGAGGGAATTCGACTTGCGGGAATTCCACCCGCGATAATACCTGTTCGCCTACTTCAACACCGTGAACAGATCTAGTGGGACCAATAAATTGAGGCTTCTCTGGTACATTTTGATCGACATGCGTTGAGGTAGTTTCGCGAATCTACATGGGTTAGCAAGATGTCATCTATCTCAACCGATTTGAGGGCTGGGGGTAAAGGTCTTACCACTACAGTATTGGTCACTGAGGTAGACGGTAATGCTTCGGAGCAAGATATGCCTGGCGGTGCAACGAGGGCATGGGCTTCTCGTGGCAGGAAGTTATCAGATGTTGGGTTAGCGCCGGAGGGACGCCGAGGAAGTTCGGCAGCTCCATTCGTGGCGAGTTGTCTGACTACTGCCATCCACTCATTCATTGTATCCTTCAGATTCTTTACATCTTGACTCAGTGCCGATACTACACTGCGATTTGGTAACAAGATCAGTCTCGTCTTCCAGCTACCGGGATAAATATAATGATGGGGGAGCCTTGGAACGGGGGCTCACTCGTTCCCACACGTAGATCTATCTACAAAGTCATGACGGAGAGCTTTGTAGCTGCATGTGGCCAGCCCTTTGGACGCACACCTCTGGCAGCAATCGTCGGTCTGGCCCGGGACACACTTCAGTTTACGCCGCCTGCATTCATCACTATACTCATGATGTCAAGTCAGCTGTAGTCAAGTTGACGCTCTTTGCCCATATCTTTTGTCCGCTTAGTCAATAATTCGATCCCAAAAAGACAGGCCAATTCGGAAAAGTATAAGAAAAAGTGACATAAAAGGGCCGGAGTCTCGGTCAGAGTGTGCAGCGTACCAGGCTACAGCAGTGTATTTTCTGCGTTTAGTCGGGGGTGCAGGCCGTTCCTCGGTTGAGTCTTGGTCTTCGTACTCTGTGGGTTTGGAGTCTGACATGACGAAAATGAGAGGGAGGAGCGTACAGCACGCGAGCACGTATTGGCAGCGGCGTGCGGAGCGGAAAAGCCGAGTGTGGTGAGCAGGATACGGAGGATTGGCGAGGATCAAAGAAGGAGACAGGCCTTAGTTCCGTTGTCCTGAGAATGGTGCTAGAATAGTTGCAGACTACTCTGTATGCACATAATAAAGGCTGGCTCGGGAAATTCCGAGATTCCGAGCACGCAATGAGCAAACCGATTCCGCGTGGGGAAGTCCATCCTAGACTCGTACTAGGCCCACTGCCCCAGGATCCCCCATCTTTCACAGCTGTGCCTACCTCAGCGTCTCAGTGCCATGGTGGGCAAAGGCTCTGGTATATAAGAGAATTTTCTTCAGGTATCGTGCTGCTGCCATATAACCCTAATCTCATGTCTTCTACCAGTGAATTCTCAATTATTTGTTCTCTCCCCTTCAATGAAAACAACAAAGTTTCTCTCTGGGATAGTTCAAAAACCCACCACAATGCTAAGTTCCGCAGCATCTGCGGTCTTGCTGGAGAGAATTTTGCGGGACTCAGTGCAACACCTCTTTATTGGCGCTCTCTCGCTCCCTATCATCTACATTCTGGTGAACGAAATTATCCGCAAGAATGCCAAAATTCCTCATATGAATGGACCTAAAGGTCTTCCTTTGTTGGGTAACATCTGGGATATCCGTGTCAATGCTGCCGAAAAATATCGGCAATGGGCCAAGCAGTACGGCGATGTCTACCAAATCATGCTTGGAAATATTCCTGTTGTTGTCGTCAACTCAGCTTCAGCTGCTAAGTCGGTGTTTGGTTCAAATGCCCAAACATTAAGTTCCAGGCCGGAGCTATACACATTTCATAAGGTGAGTGAAGCAAAACGAGAATGTCGCAATACCGCGTTTTACCTTGAATCATTCAAGAGGCCGACCAGTTTCCCAACTGTAACATTGCACATATTGACTTGCTCTACTTAAAGGTGCTGTCTGACACAGCTGGCACAACTATTGGTACTTCCCCATACAGCGACTCGTTGAAGCGGCGAAGAAAAGGCGCAGCGTCAGCACTTAATCGACCTTCTGTCGCAACCTACGTTCCTCACCTTGAGGTGGAAAGTAGGGATTTTATCAAAGAACTTTTCGAGTATGGTAACGCTGGCCAGACACCAGTGGATCCTATGCCAATGATTCAGCGGCTTTCACTTTCCCTCGCCCTGACCCTGAACTGGGGAACGCGATTAAAAACTCAAAAAGACGACTTATTCGGAGAGATTACCCACGTTGAAGAAGAGATTAGCAAATTTCGGTCTACCACAGGGAATTTACAAGACTATATTCCTATTCTACGCCTGAATCCCATCAATTTTCACTCATCCAAGGCCCGTGAAATGCGCGATCGCCGCGATAGGTACTTGACGAATCTCAATAATGCTCTTGATGAGCGCATTGCAACAGGAACCCACCAACCTTGCATTCAAGCCAATGTTATTCTAGACAAGGAAACAAAGTTGAGCAAAGATGAGCTCACTTCAATCAGCCTAACCATGCTTTCGGGCGGTCTTGATACTGTCACCACACAGGTGGCTTGGTTTGTTGCGCTACTCTCTCAGCATCCCGAGATCCAAGAAAAAGCCATTGTGGCAATTCGAAAGCATTATGGTGAAGACCAGCCTATGTGTGACGAGAATGACGATCAAAAGTGTGCATACGTTGTTGCTCTTGTCAAGGAGGCTCTTCGGTATTACACAGTTCTCCGTCTGGCTCTTCCTCGCGCTTCTGTGAAAGATTTGCCATACCAAGGCACCGTTATTCCCAAGGGTACAATGGTATTCCTTAATGCGTGGGCTTGCAACATGGGTACGTAGCTCCTCACTCGTGCCATGGCTAAGATTGTCTGTACGAGATGTGCTAATGGATGTGACAGACGAGAAGGTTTGGACTGATCCTGAAGTCTTTCGTCCTGAAAGATGGCTTGAGCAACCTGACGCACCGTTGTTCACATATGGTGTCGGCTATCGTATGTGCGCTGGCTCTCTCTTGGCCAATCGCGAGCTTTACCTCGTCTTCATCCGCTTGCTCAATAGCTTCTATATCAAGAAGTATGACGACGTGGACTGCCATCCTGTCACTGGAAATGCAGACCCCAAGAGCCTGGTTGCTCTGCCTCCCCGCTTCAAATCATACTTTGTGCCTCGAAACGACACTGCTCTTCGTGCGGCCGTTGAGAAAGCCTCATGATGAACGAGCACGAGAAGGCTTGTTTTGTGATCCAGTCTGGTAGTAAGGCGAGATAGAGAATACGTTTTGGATCAACAAATATTTGAGGAAATGGCCTTCATGTTCCATCGGTTCGTGCCAGAAAGATCTCAAGTGTGAAATAATCCCACATACTCTTTCTTGCAGCAAGTGCAGTCGACTTTCAGTGTAGTTTCACGCCTCGCAGCTGGAGGCATGGAGGATTGTCAACCAAAGAGGGAAACTCGGCATACTCAATTTAACTATGGTCGTTGCTATACAAATGATTTGCAAGGCAGTGGAAATGCAAGATTCCAGGTTGTTGAAGAAGTGATTGGCCTTCACGTCTCTCATGACTGTTGTGCTATGCGAGATCGCAAGTGTTCAGAGTCTTTTGTTATTATGCATATGTCATAGAAAGCCAGAAGACATACTGGAATTTCCCATGCAGGATCATATGCTCAAATAGCGTCTAAGTCCAGTGTCTGGCTACATGGATCGCTTCCAGGCCCACTTTATTCTGCATACATTGTGTGTTGTAGATAGCAGCAGCATTCTAATCATGAAGAGGTTTCCAACTGCTTGGGCTTAGCTAGAAAATTTCCCGACAAATTCTACTATCCTTTTGTAGTAGTCTTTTGTCTCTTGATGTGTCTGAAGCATATAGAAACAGTGCGGCATTCCCTTGTATATCTTTAACTGTGTGTCAACACCCTCGTTTTGCAACCTCTCTGCGTACGCGATTGCCTCATCCCGATGAATATCGCACCCTGCAGCTATGATTACTGTAGAGTCCAGTGTTATTAGCTGAGATTAAGTTTCATGCACAGGAGCGTCAAAATAAGGCTGAATGATTAATAACTTACACGTTGGTGGTAGGTTTTTCAGGGACTGTGCAAGCAACGGCGAGGAGCGCCAGTCGGCCGTCGGCTCCCGCATATACATGTCCCAAAACCATTCCATCCGCGCAGCAGTAACCACACTGTCGTTAGAATTTTGCTGATAGCTACCCATTTCATACGCCTCTTTGGGAAAGAATTTGGGATGGCACGTTACAGGAAACGTGAGAATTTGCGCTACGATACCCTGGAATCCTTCGTCTCGTGCCATGATGGCGACAACACTAGCCTTTTAAGTCGTTGGTTAACGCGTCCCAAGATCGGAAGCCTCTGTAGAGGAATTTCATGCTGGGCAGCATGACTTACTAGATTTCCACCAGCACTACTTCCGTTGAGGATAATTTTCGATGCATCAGCCCCGAGTGAAGCAGCGTTTTTCCCGCACTACCTCACATTAGTCCAGAGTCTATGCTTGAGCAATTTGTGTATCACAACGTGATATATACACGATCACCTACCCATTTCAGTGCATCGAAGCAGTCGTTGGCTGCATATGGAAATTTGTGCTCGGGGGCCCTATTTCATATTAATAAATGAGCCATCCATATTTTTCCCCATTCGTATTCCACTTACTGTCTATAATCAACACTGACCACCACTGAATTTGTCCAACCGGCAATCATGAGATTTTCGGAATGTTCGGTGCAATGCCCACCAACAACCCACCCTCCACCATGGTAGCGTAAAACCATTGCAGAGCCAGGACGCTTATTTCTAGCCGTGTACAATTTAATCTCGATCTCGGCACCGTCACGAGTTGGGATCATCCGTGTCTCAGTAAGGACATCCTTGCCCTCTACAGGGCATCCTTCGGGCGCCGGTGGGCTGTTGAGCCAGGCTTTGCGAAAATCTTCCAAAGATGTCTCAGGCTGCCACAAGCCCTCCATCATGCTATTCAGCATCGGTCTGAGCTTTGTGTACTCTGGATCCGGCTCGCTGAAGTGGCCGAACTTCGGTAGAGGCCTAAACTTGGGGTCCACAGGAACATACTCGCCGTCTTTCTTAGTGATAACCATCTTGAGCTACTGGAATGAGAATGGCAATACTGGATGCGTTGTGGCCGTGTTTTACTTGCTTTATTCGGATGTAAGAAAAAATGCAGTTGATGAGTATCCATTTCATCCCGAAGGCAGTATATATGCATATATAGTTGACTTGACAAATCTAGCCGCGACGGAGTTGTATTGTCCGTTGATGAAATTTGTCCGAAGTCAACGCGCGTGTATCACGCCGGCCCAATTAAGCCATGCGAGGCGAATTTTAAATATTCACAAGAGCGCTCTGTATAATGATTTCATTAATTTTGGGTGCGAGTGTTCGGATGCTATCTGATTCGGACCACTGTATAAGCTTACGCAGGTATTGCCTGCTGAATTGAATATAGTGTGTGGCCCAATTAACTAGTCCTCGGCATTGTGATGTATTAATGTCATACATTCTTGTTTGCGTTTACTTGTATTTTCTCTCGCGAATGCCAAACTGCCAAAATACAGCTGAGGCGTGCTGCAACCTACTTGACTTCCGGACCCGCCGAGTCACGACTTATCAGCGGCTTTCGCAACTCAGTAGCGGCTCTCGGCATCTCGGAGAGTTGGCATCAAGGGTTCTGCCTGGTCAAGTATCAGTAAGAGTCACGTAGAAACATCGTATTTTCAAGGTTACTCGGATGAAACGGTCACAGTATATTGACTAAAAACGTCAGAGTTTTGGTCTTGGGTTGCTTCATTCATTCTCAAATCCATTGCAACTCATTCATGACATGATGATAGCTTGTAATTGGAGCACGGATTTGGTCACTGCGTCACTTCCGCTAAACTAATAGTTTTATTTCTAACTCCTTCAATAAACTATTCTGTGAGTACAGTTCTGCTTAGATGAGAAGCCATCATTTACCGTTTCAATGGCTAATTCAGGTCTTGGAAAGCCTTTGCCGCCTTCAAATGTTCCAACCAAGTTGTTGGTTTGTCCTCGAGAATAGATAAGCTCCAGTCTAATTTCTCTCCAGCGTAGTAACCACCCTCATCCATGAGGCGGAAATTTTGCAATAGTTCTTCAGCTGCAAAATCTGGCATCCCTTGTCCTTTCAATGTAGCTGTAAACATTTCGTGAGGGAGGGAGAAGAATTTAGCATCCTTGCCGGCATTAGGGAAGGCGCTCTTAAAGTCAGCAAGAATCTCTGTGGGAGTCTGGTATGCTGTGGCACCAAGCACACGCTTGCCTAGGACCTCGTCACGCTTCAGTATGATGGCCTTGACATACTTTCCCGTATCAGCCTCAGCGTCAAACATGGGGAATGGCGCTGTTTCTGGGGTTGGCAGCGCCAGTGTCCACGGCTTTTCCGGCGACTCTTGAGCGAGCAGCTGTCCAGGGATATTCGACATGAAGAAACCCGGCTGAAAGAAAGTTGCTGGGATTCCAGCGTCCCGAGCATATTGCTCAACAGCGGCCTTACTATCGAAATGATAAACATTGGCCAATTTACCATTAGTAGCTACAACGCATGAGTATAACTAAAACATTTCTTGTGATTTATGATCTGGGGCGCAAATAGGAGCTTACCTTTAGCAACATCGATTAACGAACTGTAAATAAAGTGTTGTACTCGAGCATCCTATATCCGATATCTTAGTATTTCAGCTCAAAACAGTCAATCATGCACAAGCTTAGCTAACCTTCGCCGCATCCACAATGGTCCTGCCTTGTTGCTCTTCACGTTCTTTGCTCATAGTATCCCAGTAGTTTGTGACAGCAAAAATCGCTGCAGCACCAGAAAACGCCTTGGCTAATGACTTGCCGTCATTTATGTCGGCCTACCGCCGTCAGTTACTGAGATCATAGAGATCTTGTCTTGGTTGAAGAAAGAGACGGCTCCTCTTCTGAACTTACTGCAACAAGCTCAGCACCTTGGCTTTCAAGCTTCTTGGCAGATGCCTTAGTAACGTCTCGGGTAATAGCACGGACAGTCCAATCTTTCTTGAGTTTAGGGTCACTCAGGAATATCTTGGCAACAGAGCCACCCTGATTGCCTGTTGAACCGAGTACTGCGATAATTTTCTTGGTAGCCATTGTGTCGGAGCTTAATCTGTGCAAACCGGTAAGCTTGTGCAGTTCGAAGTCGAAGGTGAATGGTAATGTCGCTGTGTTTATGAGACAAGTAGGCTGCGCTGAAACAGATGAAACTTATTGAGAACAGACGCGATGTTCAAAGCTCACTAACATGGTAGTTATATACTAACCTGTCCACTTATGTAATTCCATTCTGCCCATCGCCTGTTTTGAGGCAATCGCTACGACAACGGACTAGACGGCCGAACTCATAATGTTCTCCGAAGCCGGCTCGACGAAGTTCCTCCGTTACTTAGTCACATATACACCCGTGAGGCACATGAACGTTTTGGATAACCTCCAGTGGATTTCAGCAGCTGCTTTTTACTAAACCTTAACATTAGATTAAAAGTCTCTAATTCCCATGTGGTAATAGTTGTGTAAATTTACCCACTTCTTTACTATGAAAGGCAAAATATGGTGTCCAATGGCGGTGTGGCAATAGTAAATAGAAAGAACTTGCCACGCTACTACGTCGTTACAGGTACATCAATTTAGTTCGGCTAGCTCTGCGAATTGGCCTTCATGCTTAAAATCACCCAGAAGCGATGGCTTGATTACTAACTTCGCGCTTCGCGACTTGGGAAGTTGTCCGCCTCGCGACCTGTGAAGTTCTCGCGAGCCATGACTCGGCACAATAAGTTGAAGACATGCCGCCGACTTTTAACACAGCTAGAACTTCGCTCAAACTCCCCATACCTCTTCCTTGCCTCAGTACCCTGCATCGCTGATATCATACTACTTCTTTGCTGCTTTTGTAGTTTTCCGGAAATTGTTCCGTGATCGATCAAGACGCCCACACAAAATCATGCATGAAGCAACTACCCATTCCGTTTCCGAATTCTCGTGCAATGCCTGCAGAAGGTATGCTTACGAATTTGTCCCACCATAGAGAATCGGCCTACTAACAGTCCCAAACTCCAGGAGAAAAGTGAAGTGGTTAGTGCTCACAATCTTGAGGGCTGGCTATCACTTTTGCTTCGTGAATATACGCTTAACTCTTCTTCTAGCAATCGGGCTTTACCCATCTGTTCCCTCTGTGATAGGGTAAGCGGCATATGCGAATATCCTACATGTCACAAAAAGCCAGGTCCCAAAATTGGTCGGTTCAAACCTCTTGCCCTAATCAGCCGTTACATGTTTTTGTCTTTTTTTTTAAAAAAAAAACGCCCCAAAAAACTGATCTGATGTTTTAAAGGGAGTACCCAAAAAAACGCTCGTAGGCACACCAATGCACGCAATGGACGCCCTGCGAGGAAAGCCACTCCTCGTGATTCTCCCGATGCTTCTCCCGATGCCGCCATCTCAAGTAATGTCTTACCCGCAAGTGGTTCGCCTCTTTCTAAAACCAGAGAGCCTTTTCAAGAATCAACCCAGAGTCTCTCACTGTCGAGACAGTTCCCCCCGATAGCGACTAGTGATGATGGACATAACACTCCTGCGAGTGCGACAACTTTTTCCCAGATCATGCATCCTTCGCACGAGATTCAACCACGACGAGAGCCTGCCCCTTCTTTCGAAGGCCTGAATCCAGAAGCGATTGTGGGGCGCGTTTGTGAGGGCCTGGCGATCTCCAAAGATCTGTACCACTATCTGTAAGCCTCATTCTAATCTCAAATAATTTTACGTATAACATTTCTAAGCATGTCCTGGTTATCGAGGGCGCTTCCAACCATAGATCCTGTCGTGTTAACAAATGGCAACAGGATGGAATCATATTTCAACAACATGACAACCTTTACGCTTTTCAAGCCGTATAAAATCGAGGAGAAGCTCTCTCGCATGCAATCTGCAACCGAAGCGGAAGCTTTAGTAGCCGCGATATTCGCCTTCGCTGCGAGATTTCATTCTTCCTTCAGTACACCATCTCGCCCTACCGAATGCCCCCCACATTCTCATTTCGCTTACATCGCCTCAAAACGCTTGAATGAAGCTCTTGAACAACTCGACGATGCAGTGGCTCCACTATGGCTCCTTCAGGCATATATTCTCTTGACCTTTTACCAATTGACACAGAGCGTCCGGTCAAAGTCATGGAGACATCTGGGGGTTTGCATCCGACTAGCATACGAGCTGGACCTTCACCGAGTGGATTTTCCGTCCAATCAACAGGCAGATGTGGATAATTACAGCATCGATACGGAGCACTGGTCCATACTTGAAGAGAAAAGAAGAGCTTGGTGGGCCATCTGGGAGATGGACGTCCTTGCCAGTGCCATTCGGCGCCTGCCAATGGCTATCAACTGGGGCTATAACTTCACGTTTCTACCAGTCCCCGACAGCTGCTGGTTCAGCGACAGCCCTCAAAAAAGTTGTTATCTTGCCGTGGATCCGAATCTCCGCTGGAAACATTTGCAGGAGTCAGGCAATCTTAGCCCCAAAGCTTGGTACATCGTCATCAACTCATTTGTGTACAATTGTCAGCTGCTTCTATCGGATTACAAACTCAATACCGATTCAACGACAAATATGGCCGATGTGACCATTCTAGCCAACTGTCTTTACTGCACGACTAACTCCCTTCCCTCTGACCTTATGTATCATGGGCAGGCCCTAGATTTCCTAACTAGAAGGTCTCCACAAGATATTAGCTGTCGCCAATTTCACAGCGACATATATTGCATTCACATCATGACACAACTTGTCCAGTTCATGATCTTTCACCATCAAATCGCTGCAGAGGCACCTTGGATGGCCGAATTTGATGCAAATAATCTGGAAAGAGGAAGCGAAAATAAGATTTCTAATCATCCAATATGGTCGAACTATATGAAGGCCGCTGAGGATGTCATCACCATGGTACGTAATAGTTCTGGTGAGCACCACAAATATGTCAATCCCTTCATGATCAACACGCTATGGATTGCCGCTGCGGCACAAATCGCCTGCCGTATCTTTGGGCCTTTGTCTTTCAATAAGCAACTAGCTGGATCGAATTACGAGCTCCTCTCCCTCAATATGGATCGATCTATCATTTTCTGGTGCGGCATGGATATTCTGAAGCGTAGATTGACTAGAGTCGAGGCCTTATTGAAAGGCTTAGCGGCGAGACAAGGCAATGATAGAAGCCCGATAGATCTGGCTGGGTTCATGACATCGGGAATGATGGCCTCCCACCAAGAAGCACCTATTACTGATTCGTCGAATGTCTCCGATTCCATAACAGACCCTTCAATGAATTCGAATATGCCGTCTTTGATGCCGCTTCTTGATGGTAGCATCGAACCACATGTTTCCATAGACTATATGGATTTTTTGCTGGTATTGAACAGTTTCTCCCTTACGACACATACGATTCATGAATACACGCAAATTTACTTTATTAGCAACAGACAGATATTTCAATTTAACAAATGCTGATAAGATGCCGTCGGGTGCTCCTGGAAGTAACGAATTTCGTGGTTTTGGTGATGAGCTTTGAAGAACATTTGAAATGCTGAAGTAATCATAGCTCTATACTCGATTCCGTCTATTCCTTTCAACAGGCCATTTTATTAAAGGTGCTCTTTAAAGAATACGCGACTAAATGTATGTATAATATTGTGATGTCAGTTGGTGAAGTTGTGAACCTTCCCTCTAACAGAGAACTGCGTAGTAGTCGCCGCCACAGTGCTTTGAAATCTACTCTTAACTCTCACCGAGCTTTTGTCATGTGAACTGTTGGTTTGTGGGCACATGCTAGATCATCTATCAACTCAATTGGACCTGAATACGGTGAGAATAAGAACTAACTATATAAATACATGTAGGCTGTCAATATCAGATAAGTCTTTTAATCAGAACATATTGCTACTTATTACTGAGAATCCCCATTACTTATAGCGGCAGGACCTTGAAGATAATAGGCGAGATCATCGTCATTCACATCTTTCTTCGTAAATCCGTTTCCAAGGAAGCGGAATCTGTTCTGCGAACGATATTCGATCTGAAAATCTTCACCTCGGACCTCCTCAAGAAGCTCTAATAAGACAAGTTAGCTCTCATATTAACGAGACAATGTTTTGAAGGGGTCGTATCCAACCTCTGTAGTGAATAACACTGCCAGCATGTAGAGCAGTAATGCGGCCGTCGGTTCTTCCATTTTTATACCAGCTGCGGCAGGGAGCAGCCCAAACAGTTTGAGACAGCATCTCTTGTGACCACACATCTAAATCATCCACCACCTCAGGCAAGACACACACAGATCTATTTTATATACTATCAGTAACCCCGATTCCTTGTAAGTCCACACGGGGGACCTTGAAACTTACTTGATGTCCTCTGATGCGATCTTGCGGCACCACTTCAGGATATAAGTAGCCATGGCATCACAAGAGCCAGGGAATACGCCGTGTGCAACCGGAGTGTTAGGGCCCGCGAAAATGAAGTAATTAGGGTGCTCTGGAGCGGCAATCCCAAGATAGCTCAGAGGATCATTCGCCCAGAGTTTACTTAGCGTAGCACCATTGCGTCCCACAAGGTTCCAGTTGGGCTTGTAGCTCACATCAAAGCCAGTAGCAGTAACAATGATGTCGAATTCTTCTTCACCTTCAGCTGTCAGGATGCCTTTCTCCGTTACTCTGATTATGGGGCTCCAAATGGTCTTGACATTGTCTTCTTGCAAAGCTTCCAGATAACCATCGCCTGGAGTGAGGCGGCGGCATCCCGCGGTGAACCTAGGGATCAACCGATCAATCAACTCGGGGTTTTGGCGAAGGCGCTGGCGCATAATTTCATTATGCTCACGATCAAGCTCCTGTTGCTCGGGTCTACCAATGACCATAGCCTTGAAAAGCTCGTTAAACCTAGGCCCACAAGTGTTAATACGGTGAAGAAACCCATCTTGAAGGATCATGCACATACCCATGTTCCAACTTCTTGCGTAGTTGGAATAACTTCTCTGGATTGTCTCTAAACTCCTTTCTCTGGTCTTCGGTGAAAACCTTGCTACCATCTTCGGAAAACTGATTGAGGAAATTCGCCGCAATCCAGGTAGGGCTGCGGACATATGTTGTGACCTTTTTGGAGGTCTTCTGGACTTGTGGCAAAACTTGAATAGCGGAAGATCCGTTGCCAATGAGGGCCATTCTTTGACCGGTCCAATCCAGCGATTGGTCCCTGAAACACTCATCAATACTACATCCCAAATCTGCTATGTTGCATATTCGCGCTACTTACCAAGCCGCTGTATGAACAAGTTTACCCTTGAAGTTGTGTAGACCTTCAATATTGGGCCAAGACCACTTGCTAATGATCGTTAGAGTGAGGGTTGTCTTGTAATACCTGTAAAGATATAGATGCGACTTACTGAAGGAAGCCAGTTGCATTCACCAGAATGTCACATTCATCTTCGATGACGTTGCCTTGATGGTCAATCTTCAGTCGCCATTTTCCACTGCTCTCATCCCAAATAGAATCGATAACTTTAGAATTGAAGAGCATGTGGCGCTCGAGATCCCACTTCTTCGCAGTGTCTTTCATATACTGCCAGATTTCAGGGCTGTTGGCGTAGAAGGTGGTCCAATTGGGGTTGGGTTCAAACGGGAAAACGTAAATGTCTAATAAACTCGCCATAAGCTTCATTATCGATTAAAAGGAATACGGAAAGAACGTACGTGCAGGAACATCACTAAGATCAGAGTCAGCTCTGTTGTCATAGATGCTAGATTGAGCTACTCACCAAGCCGCTCCAGGGTACCGATTCTCATACCATGTACCGCCAAGATCAGGGTTTTTCTCGTAAATCTGGAGATCAATGAAGTGGTTCCATTTTAGTTCGTGCGTGAGCTTGTGAGCCAAGGTTATTCCAGACCAACCGCCACCGATGCATACAACGCGAAGTTTACGTTCCTGTCTCGAGGGCTCATTCAAGAGAGGGACCCAGTTTGAAGGTCTCTTCTCTGGTGCAAAATAAGAGTTATTATTCTCCATTTGAAGGCTTGCTTAAGACAGGAGAAGTAATAGTGAAACTCGCACTGAGATAAAAGTAGATAGATGATTTGAATTGTAAAGCTAAGTGATTGCTATGGTAGAGTCTGCTTTTCAAGGTGGACGTTATCACCTTCTTATATATTATAGTCACGATATCATGTTCGACATCTTTTCGGACGATTTTGATACTTCTCAAATAAACCAGAACACGCCACGGCTGTGAATATGGGGTATGGCGGGGCATTCCGGGGCATCGCGGGGATGTCGCGGGGTATTCCAAGACGACTGGACGCACGAATTTGTTCATTACATTATTGCCGGCTGATGGAAATGAACCATTACCTCTACTTTAGGAACGAAGGACAACACGCAATGAGCAAAATGTAGTTGGATAGCGCTAACATATTGCTCACAGTTTGAATGCTATCAATAAAACAGCAATTTTCCCGTATAGGTAATACTAGAAGAATTATACGGCTCTACATGCGACGACTGTTTCTTACGAGAAGATCTACTCTAGATTGCGTGAAAAGCAATAATATCAACCCTTGATTGCTCAAGCGTAGAACTACGCGACAATTTGCATCAGAGTGTACGCGCGCCGGTGTATTAAACGCTGATGGCTTAGTTGTATACTCAACATTAAAGTATATGGAATTGCGCTACAATTCGCATCAGAATCTGCGCGCCGCGGTGCAATTTCATCGCGGATCAATTTTGTGGCTTGCAATATCCGTTGACCGGATTTGGCCTCCCTTAGAGCCACTCTTGTGGCGGGAAATTGTAAGGCACAAGATCGTACAGGTATGCCATTGCTAACATCTAACGATAGACCCCGAAGTTTCAGCGCGCCCTTGAAGTCAGTTTCTGGCCAATAAATAGTCATTCAGTTATTGTATAAATTGTAACATGTTGTTCCATCTGAATAATCCACAACCAGCATCATTTACCTTCCAATCCACATCAATCAAACTTTTTATCACTTCTGTCATCATTAAAATAGCCATCATGGCCACAACTGCTGAAAAACTTCGTGAGCAGTTCCCTGATCTGCTATGGAAGAAATTGCCTTCTCCAGAGGAACACCCTACCTACACTTGGCATGGTTTTGAGCCCAACAAAAACGTCCTGCTGGAAAAGGGTCATACTCGTTGGCCTGGTCGGCTCCCGTTTTCCGTTGACAGCATAATGGAAAGGGACGTGGCTGTGCCTATGCGCGATGGTATTAAGATTTACGCTGACATTTTCCGCCCGGCAAATACGGACGTGGACGAAAAAGTCCCTGCTATCCTCGCGTTTAGCCCATATGGCAAGACGGGTACTGGTGTACCCAACTACGACATCATGGGACCCCACCGTATTGGTCTTAAGCTTGAGGATACGTCCGGATATGAAAAGTTTGAGGGTCCTGACCCTGCGACTTGGATGCAGTATGGGTATGCCATAATCAATGTTGATGCTAGAGGTGCAGGGAAGTCTGAAGGTGACGTGGTCTTCTACGGCCCGCAGGAAGCTGAAGATGTTTATGATACCATCGACTATATTTCTAAGCAGTCGTGGTGCAGCGGTTCCGTGGGAATGGCTGGCAACTCGTGGTTAGCCATCTCGCAGATCAACTTCGCATCGCGTCATGAGCATCCAGCACTGAAGGCGCTGGCCCCTTGGGAAGGTCGACACGACGTATATCGAGACACCCTTGGTAGAGGGGGGAGAAAACACAACCCTGGCCTGCACAGATTTCTCTTGTCGGGCTTTGCTGGTGCATATTCAGTGGAGAATATGCCAGAGATGTTTGCCAAACGGCCCTTTTTCGACGATTACTGGGAAAGCAAGTACATACATACAGAGAACATCAACGTTCCAATCTATCTGCTGGCCTCTTTCTCCTCCCAACTCCATACTCGTGGATCTTTCCATACTTTTCGCACGGCGAAGACATCAGAAAAGTGGCTTCGAGTCCATCGCTATCAAGAATGGTATGACTTATATCGGCCAGAAGCAAATGCAGATCTCAAAAACTTTTACGACCGATTCCTGAAAGGTATCCAAAATGGTTGGGAAACGGGTACTCCTCCTGTTCGCTTATCTCTTCTTGGATTCGAAGCAGATGGTAGTCTCACCAAGTCCATCGAAGAACGGCCAGAGCAGGAGTGGCCCTTGGCTCGACAGCAGCTCAAGACATTATACCTTGATTCCACATTAAAGCAGCTCGTATGGGAGAAGCCAGCCATAGAGGGGTCAACCACGCACCTTGCCGAAGGTCTAACGGATAGCTCGGTGAGTAATTCTTGTATTGCGATCTAATTTTTCCATCCAAGGCAGTTTCATATTGGATCTAAATTAATAACTCTGGATAGAATTTTACCATTCATTTTCAGCAACAGACAGAAATAGCTGGCTATGCAAAGGTCAAGCTCTGGATATCGTGTAAAGAGCACGATGACCTTGACGTCGCAGTTCAGATCCGCAAGATCTCAACAGACGGCAGATTACTCGAACATCTCAATTACCCCTGCCCTGTGCCAGTCTCTGAAGTTAGAAACGACAACATCGCAAAGTGCCTTGGACCTCAAGGTTTCCTTCGCGCTTCACACCGAGTTACTAAAGATATGGAGCTATCAACAACCCAAGAGGTAGTCTATAAACATGATAGGCGGGAACCAATTCCTGCGGGTAAAATCGTGGATTTGGAAATTACCCTATGGCCGATGGGTATGGTATTTGCGCCGGGTGAGGGTATTATGCTGCGTGTGGCAGGGTATGATATGTGCTATCCTGATACAGACAGGATCAAGCCGGCATACGATAACAACGAGAATGTTGGTAATCATACAATCTACAGTGGCGGGAAATACGACTCCCAATTAATCCTGCCGTTTATTTAGATAGCAGGCTTTTGGGCTAGCCTGGAAGCTTATAGTCAAGACACATCAATTAACGCAGCTTCTTTGTGCATTGACTTCGATTTGACTTGGCTGAAGACCAACAATAACTGCATGTGAGGCTTAACCTACGAGCAGATATACAAGTTGCTCAGGAATTGGTGATCAAATGGCAAGATTAAATGAACAACTACAGCAGTAAATAAATAAACAATCACACTCTTATTACTAAGATTAGTAATAACCCGAATAATAGGTTGGGCTTTTACTATGTACCAGATAACTTATGCGCCTCGGTTTTAATACAACAAGGTATATAACGCTACGGTCCCAGTAGACGTGTCCTATTAGTTTTACCTCATTATAAGTATCTCTACACCCATACCGCGGGGCTACTGCTTCACCAGCTTCTAATATTGAATACTATAGGTACCTAGGTAGGTATAGCAGTGATCGCCCGACACCTCCATACCTTAGCTCTTGGCCATCTCCGATCAGCCTTCAGACTGCTATCTTAGTTAGCACATTCCAGTATATCTTAGTCTTGGCAGGCACCTCCTGAGAAAGCCCTCAAAGATCAGGAAATTTAGATACAACTCAGACATCCATAGTCTGCGACTGCTTTGCGACCTAAGGCTTCGGAGCACATGAGGCATATGACGTACAAACAGTAGCGGCCTAGCTTTTATTTTCGGACTATAAAGAACACTAAGCCAAGTCGACCGGCTAATTCTAGTAACTAGCGAGCCACTGGACAACACGCATGAATGGAGCCCTTAATAAACGCTGCTCTGCATTTGCGGTGCTACTGGCTTATTCAGATGCAGTTCAGAGAGAGGCAATGAAGAAGCGGCAAACCACCAAATCACTTTATATTGGAAGTTTGGTAGCAATCCATTCAGCTCCCCAAACTGTAAACTAATGACTCGTAAGGATCGCGGCTCTCGTTCATGCCGTCATCTTCATGGATGATGGATGAGCTTCACCGCTCCCAACTCCGTCTTCAATCACTCACTCTTTATCCCATAGCAGCTCAATCCGGTGCTCTACGAATAAAATAAACGTGCCCTTCGGCGAACTGAGGCTTCGTACGTCCAGTACTATTTGGATGAACCAGCTCGTATCACTTGACATTGGAGAGCTCACGAGCAACGGATATCGGAACATTAGCACAATGCGGGGTTAGCTTCCAGATCGTTCTGTTGAGTCTGTTCCTTCGCGGGCCAGGGGGTCAGCGTAGCTTGGCTCGGCATTGGCTCGCTTCTAGGACAATAAGCTTGCATCCAGTGGTGTGGCTATCGGCTATTACGACGCAGGCTGTTCATTGGGGCGCAAAACAAGCTGGCCTAGGCTGATCTACTACTGCAGTTGTCGAGTACCAGCCTTTGGCGCTTATTGGGTCGGAAAATGACAGTCCTTGTATTTCCCTCCCCACGACTACTGCAAAGTGCCCGTTTCCCCACGCTCATCATTCCTCATTTACTAGATTGGGAGACGCCACTCGGTGTAACTTAACCCGCTAAATATGCGCTCGGACCGTCTTCCCCCCCTTACCGATCTCGAGTAGAACTACAATAAGAATAACACGATGGCATAAATAAAAGCTGGGAGCTGGCGGTGGCCTTTCTTCTGTTCTGCTTCTCTATCCTTGCTCTGTTTCTCTTCTTCTCTGTTCTCTACATGCTATTCACCCGGAAATAACAGCAGCAAGTACCAGCCCAACATGAGTGATCCCGTCGAGCCTAAACCGGCGGAATCCAAGGCGCATGATGGCGCTTTGGACACGGAGAAGGAGGTGCAGGTAGAGAATGCTGGCGGGGGCCACATTGACGAGAAGGCGGACGCTCAATTCGACGAAAATGCGAAAGTCGCCGATTATAAGGCGGATGCCATCGAGGCAGAGAACGCGGAGCATAATATGACGGTTCTCGAGGCCGTTCGCGCGTATCCCATGGCTTCCTTTTGGGCGTTTGTTATGTCTTTCACTATTGTAAGGTTTTTGCCTTGATACGACTATATACCCCCTAGCTCGATATCAAAGATTTCCCTCAGGATCGCGACTCGAAGCTACATGTGTGCTGACTACACTATTCTCACAGATCATGGAGTCGTACGATGTCTTTCTCTGCAACAACTTCCTCGCTCTAGGTGCATTCAGAGCAAAGTACGGCCAGCCCGTCGATGATATCCCAGAGAACAATGTTATCGTCACCAAGTGGCAGTCTGCACTTTCAGTGTCTGGACAGCTCGGCGCCCTTATTGGCGTCTGTCTCGCGGGCTACCTTACAAGCTGGCTCGGATACCGCTACGCAACCCTAACCGGTCTCATGCTCTTGAACGTCTTCATCTTCGCCTTTTACTACGCCGAATCAATGCCCGTAATCTTCGCGGCCCAAATTCTCGAGGGCATCCCATGGGGCATCTTTATTGCCAATGCGCCGGCATACTGCAGCGAGATTGTGCCTATCCCGCTGCGAGCCCCCTGTACTCAGATGCTGCAGATGTTCTGGGCTATCGGCAGTATCATTGTTGGTGCTGTCACCTACAGTTACCAGGGTGTTGATGGAACTCTCTCTTATAAGTACTGTTGCTCGAGATCTCGTTTACAAGTATGCACAACGGCTAACACAAAGTGACATATTTAAAGGCTCCCCATCGCCCTTCAATGGATGTTTCCCACACCGCTTGCCATCCTAATATTCCTAGCTCCCGAGTCGCCATGGTGGCTGGTTCGAAAGGGACGTCTACAAGAAGCAGAGCACGCCGTTGGGCGCCTTGGACGGAGGTCCAGGCTAAACACTGGTGAGACCGTCGCTATGATGCGCCGTGTTGTTGAGCTTGAGGCCACCTCCAAGCCACCCAGCTACATCGAGCTCTTCAAGGGCACTGACCTTTATCGTACTCTTATTGTGTGCGGTGTGTATGCGGCCCAGAATCTCACGGGTAACCTCATCGCCAACCAGGCCGTGTATTTTTTCGAACGTGAGTTAGTATCATTATTATTACAAGGTCATATGTACTAATCTACTTGTAGAGGCCGGTATGAGCAATAAAACCGCCTTTGCCATGGGTCTTATCACTTCGGCCTTGCAGATGATCTTTGTTATGCTTTCTTGGATTCTCACCACGTACCTTGGCCGACGTACTATCTATCTCTGGGGCTCAGCTATTAATGTCATTTTCCTCATCGCCCTTGGTGTTGCCGGGTCTGTTGGAAAGAGTAATGCGAGCTCTCTAGCACAAGCTTCGCTGGGTCTTATTATCTCTGTGCTCTTTACATTGGGACCTGCTCCTGCTTCCTGGGTTATTATTGGTGAGACTTCGGCCATCCGCCTCAGGCCTCTGACAACTGGAGTGGGCCGCGCTGCGTACTATATCGTCGAATTTCCTTGCATCTTCTTGGCAAGCTGGATGCTTAACCCAACGGTATGATCTCCGTTTACTCGTATCTTTCCAGTTACTAACCTAAATATGTTGCAGGGTGGAAATCTCGCTGGTAGGTGCGGTTACGTCTGGGCTTCTACAGGTTTAGTCTGCTACGTTCTGGCATACTTCTTCTTGCCAGAGATGAAGCATCGGTCCTACCGTGAGATTGACATCCTATTCAAGCGTAAAGTTCCGGCTCGGAAATGGAAAGAGACCCAGATTGGCGTTGATGAAGACGAGTAGATAGAGACGTAACATAGGTAGTTAACAGAGAAGGGGCATAATATTACTAAACACGATAATGAATGTCAGTGGGTGAAGAGTGAAGTATACAATACAGTTACAATTGCTCCACATTGTCAATTAATACAAATGCATTGTAAGTCGCTCTTCAGTTAATCATATATATATATATTGGTTACTAGTAATCTCGTTACAATTCGTGATTTAAATTAAAATCCCATTAAAATCCCATTTAATCTATATAAGTATTACGTTTGAAGTATACATTGGTGTTACATCCGTATGTCCAAAATAGGAAAGACTAATAATACTCCTCTATATCATTGTTAGCCTTACACAACGCTAATATGCACTCGCTTCTTAATTATAACGAATTATATACTGTTTAAACCACAGTAAACACTCTTATCGTTGTCATAGTCAGTATAAAATCTGGTCCACACCAACCTGTCCGCACACCTTAACTGGTCTGGCTTCTCAATATCGTCATCTGGACACTCCGGCAAGGCTGCCTGCCATTGAGCCTCGGTATGGGATTTCCATGGCTTTGGCAGGGGCCAGTCGCTGAAATGCACAAGATATGCCCTACTTGCTTCTACCATGGCGTTCCATTCCTCTTCCTCATCTGGGGCAAGATATTTAGAGTGATCCTTGGCTCGGAACTCACCGGTTAACAACGCAAGGCGTCGATGAGGGAGAATCATGGCTGAGTCTTTAAATAATTCGTTCAAAACGTCCATATCAAACTCTCCACTTCGCATAGCCTCGTTGATTATTCTTTTGTATCGATGTGTATTAGGCTCGATGAGCATAATGTGCGACCCTAGGATCTGCTTTGCATGCTCACGATCGGTTAGCCAGTATGCGCGCGGCATAGCCACAGGTGAGTCTGGAGCAAGAAATAAGAAGTCCATGTTATTCAGGACGAGCGAGTCTGAGTCGAAGGCTAGGATTCTGGTGTATTCGATCAAGGCAAAAGCGTGGAATTTGGTAAGGCTGTCGTGCCAAGTCGAGTCTCCCTTGTCTGTAGAGAGAATGTCAAAAGGACGGAAAACGATATTAAGATCGCTGGCTCGAAGATTCTTGATGGCCTGGGCCTCACGCGTATTGGCACTCTAGAACAACTAGTTAGTAGGCAGGTCCTGTGACTAGATAAGGTGTCTCACCTGATGGTCCCATTCCTTTGGGAATATCAGCACCATATCATGTTTAGTACCGGAACGCTTCAGGCGGTTGAAGTTGATAATCTACAATAAGCGTCATTAAAGAACAGTACCGATTGTGTCTTAAGGCGTGTTTCACCATACAGTGTTGCATAGGTAGTTTATATCAGTAGCGTATTGTGCATATGCGAACCGCGGATTCCCTTTCTCTGTTGGTAAACTCGAGTGGTTGAGGGATAAACTCGAGTGAAGGAAGCTGAGGGAATTAGAGACAGAGTCCTTCTGAACGACTTTGTACATTGTAAGAGTGATAAAGATAGCAACAGTACACAGAGCAACTGCTATTCTCCTGGAAGATAGCAACATGATGACAGAAAACACTGTATCAAACTCGCTCTTGTAAGAGCTGAGATGACGAAAAGGAGGCGGGAATTCAGAGACAAGTCATAAGAAGTATAACGAATTTGTTTGTTATGGAACTATTATTTCAACAAACCAGAACTCCCCAGTCAATTACAATACTATTTTTAGCAAGAAAAAATATTCCATGGAGGAGATGACGCGTACTCTGTTTGCATAGGGCTACTAGGTGGCGCTAATGCCAATGCGATACGCAAGAAAGCTATGTGCTCCGTAATGAAAACACCAATATAGCCTCTCTAAGGCTAGCTTCCCTTTTTATGGAATAGTTTATTTGAAAGAGACCCATTTGACAACAAGTTGCAGCATTTTATACAGCTGATACAAACTCGTATTGATGGAGCCGGGCAGTGGGAGGTGCTGCGGCTGATCAGGTATGGCACTGGCATAACTGTAACAAATCATCTACAACTGACCTTAGTCATAGTAACCATTGGCCTATGTCATTACAATTGTATCATCTTTACTATACTGGCTTCTCCCCTGCCCTCTACATCTTTCATCTATATTAGTGAGGTGTTGACTAATTATCTCTCCTATGGATAGTCGTATTACAAATAAATTTTCATGGACATCGGAAATCCATCGTCTTGGAGAAAGGAGTAGTGGGGATACCCCCCTTTGTATATAACTGCGGGCGGCTCTGATATTACTTACTATATCTAGCAATTTGTACGAGCTCGGATATAGTAGAAAATTGAGTGACGAGAAAGTAAACGTTTATTGTATTTCATTTGAACCATTGACTTGCGTCCATCTTGGTAATGTACTGATTCTTAGTTAGTAGAAGTTTGCAATTAAGCTTAATTAAGCTTAGATAACAAAAGATGTCTTTCGAAAAATCTCGGGTGATACATACATATGTTTTCCCTGATGCTAAAGCAACGGCATGAAGCTTCTTGGTCCTCTCATTCACTAAAGATCTCAGAATGTATACAGTCGCAAGTTTGCAAGGCGGGTTTTCTGCATCATGGTCTATACGAATGATTCAATAATATATATGAACCCTTCGACCATCGTTCTGACAACTTATCTCTCCTTTGAAGTCGCTTGGATCACATATACTAGATCTTCTACCTCTACCAGCCAACCACGAGGCTTGGTGAGCTCTATAGGTGAGTACCGTGTCAAAAGCCTCATCCAATGACAGTAGCCCGCATACCTCCTTCTGCGATCGAAATAACCATACATAAGTGTATTGCCCGCGAATGGACATCCGTAATAGCAGAGCTCACATACAGAACCGCCGTCGCACACTGAGGAAAAGACTACTTCGAAGCAACACGAAATGTCGATTGTGACAGAAATCGCTCTTGAATGATCAACCACACGTGGCTGGGAGATCATCTTTAGTATCAACGAGTGGCACTGGTAAAAGGCTGCAAGTGTAGACTTTGTCCTCTAAGATTGATGAGGCCTGCACAATTTGGCCAGGACCTTCAAAAAAAAACGCGATGCTCCCGATCGGCGCCGGCGTAGACGCAATGTTCCAGCTACAGCGAGCATATATCTGAGCCATTGAGACGGATCAGATAGCTTGATCGTGTTCGCTACCTTCAATGATGTAGAATGAATTGATCCGTCAAGAATGATATTGACGTTTTGGGCAGCGTGAAATATACTTCAAATGCTGTCCAGGCTAACTTTCATAACCCTTATAAATGCTGAAGAACCCCAAAAGTGGCTCGGCAATATATTCTACCATTTCTTCGCCGAGCCGAAGTCGAAGCTCCCAATTGTTTAGCCGATGTATGAAGGGTCTCGTGTCTTGTGGGGACCACGGTGGTTTTGTAACTGTCGTTTGCAAATTGCCAATCCTATGAGGTGTTTCATCTCCCGTATAAAGAAAGTTTATTAATGATGATCTAAGACAATTCACTTCTTCGGGGCTCAATATTTTAAACCGTTGTACATTTAGAGAGAAAAAGAAAGCAAAATCCGCATCTCTCTTTTTGAGCTGATTTGACGGCAGCTCATGCTTGATGCCTCTCTGTAGGGGAAATTTGGGTACTTGGGCTGACGCGAAGAACCTTCGATGTCGCTTCTTCACATTCCGTGCACATGTTTGTTGTATTGAGACGGTTACAGGTTAGCTGAGGAGAGACGCGTGTTGGTAAGCACTTCGGATGAAATACGACCACTTCCCTCCCTGATAGCCTCATTAAATTGCCTTTTGCATCAATGTAAAATTACAATTCACAATAGCGACATAGCAAAGCGAAACGTAGATTCGGAGTAAGGAGAACGAAGCCTGAGAATCTTTGTCATTCTCTTTCACAAAGCATTTTTACTTATAAGATATCCACACTAGAAGCTATTACTACTCGTATACGACCGAATACGCAAAGGTGACCCATATCCCACAGTTTTTACACAGTGTGTAAAACTTAGTCCCTCTCTGGGTTCAACGCTTTGATTCGGCTGATGGCGGTGTGACGAATTGCGCCCGGAGTACTTCGTATTAGGTATAGATCTAGGTATAAGACAGTTCTAGGGCTCCATTGGTGGACAGGGTAGTGTGGCTGAAACAAACTCATCACGCCTTATTATTTCTTGAAATACGAACTTCATGTTGACATTTTAGTAACAGTTGGCTCTTCAAACTGTAAAGATATTTGCGACAAAGTGAGCTTCTGCATTTTCTTGAATTATAATAGACTACTCCGTAGAATGGGATAGAATTCTATTAGCTATTTATGGCTAGATTCAGAACCCTACATGAGGCTTATCTGCTTGACTGTGATTGGTCCATCGGTCCTAGGTTGTTCCGAAGCAGTTCCCCCTGTTATCCCGCTGTGGTGAGAGTTAGATTGCAACAGGCGGATATCCATCGAGGGAACCAACTCTATCTACTTCAACTCCATGCTTACTGACAATCACGGCCCAGCAACCTCTATGACGAACAGCCTCTTTGACATGCTCAAGCCCATAGGGTACCTCTACGAGAGATTTAGCCTCTTGCTCCGGCACCTTTAAGCCAACCCTTCATATTTTTATCCATTGATACTTGTGACTTCCCTTGATTACTCTTCCGTTATCGCTAAGCTTGATGTGCGCGGATTGAATCCTTCAAAGATTAGTATGGCAACCAATATTCATCGGCAAGCACCTCCAATACCTAGCAAAAGACGCCCGGTCAACAAAACTTTTAGCGGCTGCGCCCGTTGTAAATCCAGCAAGGTTCGTGAGCACTCTTCCATTATGACCCACTTCCAACCTCCAAAGCACATCAGTTAAAGGGTGGCCCACACATAGGTAAAATGCGATGAAGCGAAGCCCAGCTGCGGCCGCTGCGTCTCAAGAAAGCTACCATGTCCGGGTTATCCAGGCATGATAATACGATGGTCTACAAAGCACGAAGTGTTCAATAGCGTAAAAGGTTTGACGTGACTTCCCACCTTGTTCTTCTATGACTCTAATAGCACCAGATCCAAGCCTCATATGCAACACATCTTCAAGACCAGCACTAAACAGTCATCTTTCCTTCCACCCCACTTATCCGAAGGGCTCCCCTCCGCTTCAAAAACCCACACCTACAACTGAGAATGATCTTCGACAAACGTGCTCAGATATAATATCGTGTTCCCCAACTGAGAGTAATGCTGTGCCCGACGAAGAAGAGAGTACTCCAATATCGGCGATCGCAAACGCATCTTACAAGCTCCCGAATAGTCATGGCCCGGCCTATTTGTTGGACACGCATAGCCCCATGGGCCCCATGGACTTTACAGACACTGTTCCATCATTGCCGGGCGTGATGCAATACCAGGACAATTACCAGTGGCTAGATACTTCTTCAGTTGTCCCATGGAAGAAGACTTCTATTCCGCCGGCCATTAGCCACCTTCCAGCAGATTTGGCAACATATTATTTCAAGAACGTCTGTTCGGTTTTCTCCAGCTTTGACTCGGAACTCAATCCGTTTCGGTCATATGTTTCCCAAGTCTTCTCGTACTCTGCGCCTGTATTCAATGCAATGCTGAGCGGTTCTGCGGCAAGACTAGCGGACGAGAAGCCACAGCTGAAAGTTATCGCTCTTCAATATCAGAGTCAGGCCTTGAGATGCATCGCAGAGAGTCTAAAACAAACGAACAAAGTCCGCGAAGACACCTTATTCGCAATATTCCTGATAGGATTGAGTACAGCATGGCACGATGGAAAGGATATCGGCATCGCTCACTTCCATGCTGCCCAGCGAGCCATCTCATCAAATGCAATATCTGCGAGAGGGAACAATCAGTCAATGGCCAACTTCTTCAAGTCTGCTCTCATCTATTGGGAAATGGCTATTAGTATAGTCAGTGATGAAGTAGAGTTCAGTTCCGACATAGAGGCTGCCACAGCGGAAGAAAGTCCCAATATGGCAACCATAGAAGCAAGAGAGTCCACCAATCCTCGTATAACTCCACACCCATGGACTGGGGTGTCATCACCTATCCAAGCTATCTTCAGTCGAGTCACAAAGGTTATCCGGTCATTGAGGCTGGTTGATGATCGCTCTGATGCTGGCCTACTCAAACACACGAAACTCAGCCAAGACGCTGCTAAACTAGAAGAAGCTCTCTGGTCTGTTGCATTGCCAGATATCGCGGAGATCGATGATTCGGGAGATCCTAACACGCCATCACACCACCACATTCTTCTCGCGGAGGCATACCTCTTTGGTAGCTTATATCAGATATATCGCAAGTTTCCCGGCATTCTACGGCACCGTCAAGAGTACATGTCATCTACTGGCTGCCCTCCGTCAGAACCCAAGAACAATCCGATAGCCGAATGGTGGAACTCGCTGTCCAATGCCGCTTCCAATGATATGTTTCTACGCTCTCTCGGGTTTAGCGTACTTGATCGCCTACAACAGATTCCAATTACATCTGGCACAAGGTCTGTTCAAGCAATTTTAATATTTGTCGCCGCCGGTTCGCTGGCCATACCATCCCCATTTATTCAAGCGCCCAATCAGCAGGATGATTATGTATCATCTCTTGAAGCAGGTTCGGCTTTAGAGCATGATCATGTCATGGATTTACGAGACTTCACAATTTCCCGGCTGGCATCCCTCCGGTCACTGGTCCATTCACGACCAGTTGATCTAATGTTACAAGTCATCAAGGAGATGTATCGACGTCTTGATATGGGAGACGAAGTTTTCTGGATTGATCTTATTCGCGAAATGGAGTGTGAGACTATGTTTGGGTAGGGGTTTCAAGAAGTTATAATCACCATCTCATTTAAAACCACCGATTTTTTGATGAATGTCGCTAAATAATGCAAAAAGATATTTATTAAGACACAACATGACATATGTTTGCACACTATCTGTAATACAAAGCCAAATCCTAGCTCATTTCTGGTATCGTGGCCTCCAGCACATCTACATCCGTGATGGTCGTCTGTGGGCCTTTGAACCAATATTTCCCACCGAGTCCGAATGGGAATACCCAGCCCACCAAGGAAATTAAAGTGATGGCTCCAATCATAACTGGCGCATAGTTCAATGTCGTCTGCGAAACTTGGTCAGTTACGTTCGACACACGGGGGGGAAGGGGAAACTCACTCCAGTAACAGGGTACACCTGCGGCAACAATAGAACAACAAAGAGATAGCAAATCCAAACACTTGAGATTGTAGCAATAACTGCGCTGGCCCGGCCCAAATTCCATTTGGCCGGTACAAAAACCGCAGCGCCGACGGTTTGGCGGGCTATGATAGGGAAGAGGTAGCTGACATTGGTGGCTATGGTGGACATAGCCGTAATAGCAGAAAATGCGACAGACGAACCAATGACAGCGGTAGAGATGGCAATAGAGATGGCGGCGACAAGGAAGGCAGCATGGAGGGGCATGCGGTGAGTAGAGGTTAGTTTCCGAAAGTATCGTGAGAAAGGTAAGACATTGTCACGAGATATGGCGTATGTTACGCGCTGGAAGAAGTTAGTTGAAGCCGCAGTCAAGTGTAAAAGATTGATGGTACCTGTGCAGACATAAAGGCCGAAGCCGTTGCGCAGGTGCTGTCAATCCACAAGAGAACAAGGATAGCTGTGGAACCTGCAGGGCCGATGAGCTGCATAAGATATTCAGCCCAGTTGTTTGCGTACGTTGCTGAGCTCAAAGTTAGTAGATAGTCCTCGAAGGAGGGAATAATAAACATACCGGCAATAATGCCATCAAAGTCTTGGATGCAAAAGAGAATAAGGATCAAGGTTGGGATAGAGAGAAGCCAACCAGATAGTGTTGCCATCCACATTCCCTTTGCCACGACTGCCGAAGCCTCTTTTGTCTCCTCCGCTAAATGTGCAGACGCATCATAGCTGTAATGCATTGTTAGAAAACAACATGATGATTTGTGATGCAAAGGCGCTGGGGTGTGAGAACATACCCAAAGAATATCCACGCTCCCTTCACAAAAGCTTTGTCAGTAACAGTTGGAATGTCAAGTTCTATGGGCAAAGACTTACGAAAAGTGTCGAAATAACCCAGCAGTATCCATCCGAAGCTTGCTTTTTGTCGCCCTCATTGATGTTGTTAAAAAATGTTGAAATACCCCGGACGACGGTTGGAAATTTCCGCTGGCCTAGATGCAAATGGTCAGCAAAAGTATATTAAAAGGAGATGCTCAAGGCTTGCCTTTGTTGGAAACCATATCCAGTACGCAAAGAAAAGAGAAAAGAATATTAGAATGGCAAAACGGAAGTAAAGTTGCCTGTACGAACTTAGTAAGCCATGCTGATCTAAGGGCACACCCAGAGACTTACAAGACTCGTGGGCTAATGATGTTTGGAAGCATGGCGATCAAAATTCCCACGGAAGTTAGTATCCAAGAAAACCATCCTTTCGTCAAAACTTCTGCGTTGGGATATTGTATTTCGAGAGCAGATATGAGAAAGTTTGTTGCACCTTGTTGAACACCGCAAGGAACAGTTATCCAGCCTGCCCAATTCCACCACTCCACGAAGGAACATGGTCAGCTTTGGATGTGTGTATTTGGAAGGGAATGGGATCTTACAGCAGTCATCCAACTCAAAAACGGTCCCCATTTCTTACCACCGAGGTAAAAACTCCAGTAGTAGATACCACCAGCGACAGGAAGGGCGGAGGCAATCTCAGCCATAGCTAGTGAGACAATGAACGAGAAGCCCCCAACCATTGTCCAGTTTGCAAACGCCGCTTCAGGACCACCAGTGGACATCACAAAGGCAAACATCATTGGAATGCCAGAGATGAAGTTCATGGTCTGCCTTACTGTTAGTATATATGTCGCCAAGACAGAGGTTAAGGTGACGAACGGTGAATGTCGCTGCCCAGTTCTCAAACAGCCCCAGGGTGCGGAAGAATTCTTCGAAAGGTTAGAAGGTATCCAGCAGCAGATCATCATGAGAAGACGGATACCTTGTTTGTACCCCAGCTGTGCCAGTTGATATTCATCATTAGACAGAGCTTTTGGAGTAATATCGCTTGGTGAATCATGGCTTTGACTTATTGTCATTGAGTCCCTCTTCTCGGAGGCCATCGTGAAGCCGTACGCCAGGCTCTTTTCGAGCACAATGTAGGGTAGGTATTATTTCTGAGTCCAGGGAGCAATAGCGATTAAGCTTTGGTTCGGGATGCAGGGGCTCGATTAAATATAAGAGATCCTGATCCTGCTTATCCCTGGATCAGTTGCAGTGGTTGTTGGCTGTCGACATGCTTGCATGTTGCATAACAGGAGGTATCAGGATGGTTTTTATGGGACTGACTGTGCTTATACCCCGGATCCAGTTCCCTAGTCTTGCAGTATCGAGTATCCACAGATGCATTAGTCTAATTTAGGAATATTATGGCGATTACTATCTCCAAATCTTGTTCTATTCGATAGCCAGATCAACGGCTCTGATAAACGCTGTATCCACCAGCTTCAGCCATTGTTAAGTTTCCGCCGTTACCGAGAGTAAGGTTCCTCTTGATTATACCGATCTCCCCGCATTCTATCAAGACGATGAAGATTAGCGTGTCAGCGTTTGCTTCACGAGCCAATTTTTCTTGTTCTCGGCAACATCCTTGGAGTAGCCCTTGTTATGCGGAGAGAGTCTCCACAATGATACTAGTCTTACTTGGGTAAATCATGGCGATGAGTTTTGGAGACGTGCTTATCTATTGGATAATGGGCGGAAGTGATATCTTGCCACTTCTGCTACGGAGGAGATCGGCTAATAACATCTTCCCCCGCATCGCCTCCAACTAATATTTGGCCGATCTAGGCAAATTATCGCGGTAGCCTCCATGAGTTTGTGTATTCGCGTGTTTAGTGCGACTTACTCAGAAATGCAGGAACAATTTAGATAGCTATATGATCTACCGTAAGCTCTTCCAGGTATATTCAGTGGTGTTACTGTCAAACCCAAGCTGAAACTCTGTGAGCAAAGTCTGTGAGCAGACTCTGTGATATACAATGATAGGTCCAAAGATTGGCTAGAATCTCATGCAGTCGCCGTTATTAGAACTAATGTTGCATAGGCCACAAACTTCGACGGCTGATGGCGGATCCCGGGTTACCGGCCCCCAATCCGACCACGTCCTTCTGGCAATCCTCCTCCCATCCACACGTGGAAGCTGCGCAGTCAGAGGCCCTACCTGAAACAAGAGATGTGGTCATTCTTGGTTCTGGCATCACAGGATGCAGCGTTGCACAGTGGCTACTAAAAGAAGACGATGAAATCTCAATCACTGTTCTCGATGCTCGAGGCATCTGTTCTGGCGCCACTGGGCGGAATGGTGGACACATAAGATGTGTTGCTGTCCAAGACTATGATCGACTATCGCGAAAATACGGCCATGATGCAGCTGTGAAGATGGTGCGTTTCTCGCTCTCCCACTTCGAAAGTATAGCTTCCACGGCTCGAGAGTTCGGGAATCGTGTATTCGAGGACTCTGAGGTTAGAGAGGTTCAAACTGTCTCCGCAATATTAAGCCAGACAAAGATGAATGATATGACTGCCATGCTTAAACAATTTGAGGAAGCATTTCCTGATCTAAAAGGCCAATGGAAGATTTGTGGGCCAGAAGAGGCCACCAAAGTACGTTATATGCGTCCATATACCAGTATCTTCTAACTTGAACCAAGAAGTATGGCCTCATTGATGCAGCTGGCGCCCTTATTGGCCGTGCAGGGGCTGCTTGGCCATATCGGCTCATCTTGGGAATATTCAGCTCTTTACTCGAAAAACATCATGAGCGTTTCTCGGTCGAACAACATACGCCAGCCATATCAATTACGAGAGTTCAATCCAATGAGTACCCCTACCTTATCAACACACCCAGAGGCTGCATCAAGGCAAAGCACGTTGTTCACTGCACTGAGGGTCATGTAGGCCATTTGCTCCCTCGCCTTCGAGGTCTCGTTTTCCCACGACGAGGTCAGATGACAGTACAGGCACCTGGACCGGAATATCCTGCTCTGGACGGCCGGAGATCTTGGAGTTTCTATTTCGAGAACGGTTTCGACTACCTAAGCCAAAATGCACGGACGGGCGATGTATTTCTTGGAGGAGGGGATATCGGAGAAGATGCATATCTCTCCCAATTAGGCGAATCTTCAGATGAGAACGAAAACGTGGTCGCAAAGGCTCACCTAGTTGGCATTTTACCATCCATCCTTAAGACAGCCCCCTCTTCAGCAGGACATAACCCCCGGGGGCTTGAAGTAAAATCTTCGTGGACTGGTATAATGTGCACACCACTTGACGGGCTTCCACTGGTTGGAAAGCTCCCACAAGCAGCACTTGATCGCCCCAGTGGTAATAATTCTGCAGCTGAGTGGATTAGTGCTGGGTACAATGGGTACGGCATGGTGAACGCCTGGCTCTGTGGTAGAGCGACAGCAGAAATGATCTTGAAGAGGGATGTTAGCTCATGGTTCCCAGAACAATATCTCATCACCAAAGAGAGAGTGGAAGATTTAAATGCCCGCTGGGCATCAATCGTACAATCTTCTCAAGGTCTTCGGGCCTTGTTGTAGTATAGACTCGAAAGTAGACAGTATCCTAGACCCTTCATGAATAGGAGCCTGTTCCAATTGTGGGTTTCTTATTGAAGAAAAGTGACTCCAATTCTCATTTCTGCATCGGAAGACTATATGATGATTTGTTCTACTAGAAAAAGACCATCTTGATAACTAAGAACCAACTTCGAGCCTACACTCCGACTCGCATTCAGAGTGAAACGCTCATTATGTTGTATGGCTCTAAAGCTAAATTTACCCTTACGTACACTGCTTAATTTCTTGCAAGTATACTTGAGACTTATCTGGGTTCCAACTTCGCTAGAACTTATATGATGCTTAACTTTCAGAGTGGCTGAAGGCATGGGTGAGATTGTGCTTGGTATTCTGCGCTGATTCTGGCCATTGGTGCGGCGCAACGCCAGAGGCACCAAGTATGTGCTCCGATCCGATGTCGCTCAAAAAATAATTGGTTGGAAGTTCCGAAACCGCGGTTTCTCACGGCAAATGAATGGGTATCTAAGATTACTAGTGTGCTCAGTAATAGCGTAAACTATAAGGCAATTGCCCCAAAGAGTCTCACTTGTAGAAAACTACGCCTTTCGTTCTTGGTTGTTTTCAGGTAATGATATTAGAAGTACGGCCAGTAGGTCTAGCAGGTAGTTTAGAAATCCATAACTCCACTCCGTAGGCACCTATGTTTGCCTTCTCCATTGGCGCTAATACGGCTTCGGCAATGCATCGCGATATTAGCGTAACAGCTCCAGTTTATGTGATAGAGCAAAAGACATGGTCATATGAGACCTAGCTATATCTTGTGGCATCTTCCTTCTCAAAGATTTGCAACCTAATGTCAAATATCGGTAATTTAAAGATGGCAGATCTATTCAAAGAACTCACGGCGCCAAATGGCCTCAAGTACAGTCAACCTCTTGGCCTGTTTATCAACAATGAGTTTGTCAAGTCTTCAAACAACGAAACGCTCGACGTGTTTAATCCGGCGTATGTCTCTTGGATTTGCATACCATCTCTTTGTCCTGACGGATATAAAACATGTACTAATAGTTTGCAGCGACGAGTCAATAATTGCCTCTGTTTATACTGCTTCTGAAGAAGACGTTGATCATGCAGTACAGGCTGCACGAAGAGCATTCAAAGATCCCAGCTGGAGCGAGATTTCACCCACTGAAAGGGGCAATCTGATGCTTAAATTAAGTCAGCTAATTGAACAAAACCTGCAAACCCTTGCCACCATTGAGACATGGAACAATGGTAAGCCGTACAGTGTTTCTGTCGGCGAAGATGTCCCGGCCACTGCAGCAGTGATCAAGTATTATGCTGGATATGCAGATAAAATCAACGGATCTGTCTTGGGAACTGGCCCCGCAAAATTTGCATATACAATTCGAGAGCCGATTGGCGTCTGTGGCCAAATAATTCCGTAAGTAAAGCTTGTTGAGACCATTCCCGCCTTTAAGCCACAGCTTTACTGATCTCAATAGGTGGAACTATCCTCTTCAGATGGCTGGATGGAAGCTAGGCCCTGCTCTAGCTTGCGGAAATACTGTGATTTTGAAGGCGGCTGAACAAACTCCGCTGTCTATCTTGTATCTTGCAAGTCTTGTCAAGGAGGCCGGATTTCCCCCAGGCGTGATCAACATCATTAATGGCCATGGCAGAGTCGCTGGCGCTGCTCTGGCTAAGCATATGGGCGTTGATAAAATTGCATTTACAGGAAGTACCGCTACGGGAAAAGAGATTATGAAATATGCCAGCCTCAACATGAAAAACATAACCCTAGAGACTGGTGGTAAAAGCCCATTGCTAGTCTTCGATGACGCAGAACTGGATCAAGTGGTCAAATGGGCGCACGGCGGTGTTATGTGGAATAACGGCCAAATTTGTACCGCGACCTCCCGTATTCTTGTTCAAGAAGGGATTTATGATGAATTCCTTGCGGCATTCAAAACACGAGTGGAGTCGATGCAGGTCGGGGATCCATTTGCTGAAGGGACTTTCCAGGGGCCTCAAGTATCAAAGGCACAGTACGATCGCATATTATCATACATCGAAATCGGTACAAACGAAGGGGCCAGCACAATAACAGGAGGGAATGCAGTAAAAACTGTTGGCAACGGCAAAGGATTCTTTATCGCCCCTACAGTCTTCACAGGAGTGACGTCTACAATGAGAATATACCGCGAAGAGATTTTTGGTCCTGTTGCGGTTATCGTCAAGTTTAAAACTGAGGAAGAGGCCTTGGAAATGGCAAACGATACGGAATATGGGCTTGGAGCCGCTGTTTTCACCGAAAACCTAACGCGAGCTCACCGAGTTGCCCGGAAACTTGAAGCAGGTATGGTTTGGATCAACTCAAGTCAAGACTGTAACGACCAGGTCCCATTTGGAGGAGTGAAGCAAAGTGGAATTGGATCTGAGTTGGGCGAGTCTGGATTGGCTCCATACTCCATTATCAAAGCGGTTCATCTGAACATGTCCAATCGTTTATAAGTATATCTGTAAATATACACCTATCTACAATCTAAAGAGCCTTTAGCAAGGATGTAATAGACTGCTCTATACTGAATCTCACAGGCTGCTTATTTGATGATGTTTCCACTACGTCGCGTGCAGTAGTAAGGATATCTGTCCACATATCTTGATGTTTCCTAATGTGATCAGCATTCAATATATACGAAGAGTCACTGCGGGCTCTATCTTCAGTTTCTCCTGTCTCCATGACGTTACTTAGACTGATTTGCGGAGAACTGGTCTCTCCGATCAAAAAGATTCTCAAGGTAAGATAGTCGCATCCCTTAAAATACGTATCGAGAAAAGGGATCTGACGCCAGTATGCCCATGCATATCAATAATATTATAGAATAATGCTTGAGCAAAGGGATAGCTGATAGGATAGAGGAAAAGCTATACTAGTCACATGAGACTTCAAAAATTTATTACATACTACTAACTCAGGTTTAACCAATTATTTTAGCTCTCTCAGACAATAATTAATAAAGAATAGTATTGATTGCATACGTAAAAGCTGTATAACATTGCCCGTATTGGGTTGAGCTCATGGAGATGAATTCGGCAGGGTCGTGGGGGGTCTCTTTTAACCTGAGCATTCGCTGGGATGGATACCCTAACCGAATTAATCCCGATAAATGGCATCCTTTGATCATGAGCTTCGCTCAGTTTTACGGATTAAAGTACCAGAAGATTACCCAGTCTACTATGACCCAAATCGATGAAGAAGCATACAGGCCTTTCGCCAATGCTGTCGACGAAACAACAATAATGGAAGAGGTATAGCAGACCGGCTTTTGGGTTTGGTATGCGAAGGGCAAAGCTTTAATTTTAGGGTTATGCTGGTGATAGAGTCTGGTCGGCATGAGTTCAATATTACATTACAATGTTGCTAGTAAATAAGACCCAAGCTGAATTTATCATCAACATGATTTTATTTAAACGCTAACTGTATTTATATGTGACTGATGGAAGTTGAAGTATGATATACATATGTATATATATTTGTCAGGGCCCGAGCCTTTGCACCGAGTTTATTATTGCGATTGCGGTTATTGGCCTGATTTTTGCGGTGGATTCGTAACAATATAGCTATAAATAAATTACCAATTGCTACGTAGGTTAGTAAGACTGGCTAAATTAGCCCAGACTACCAGGGGGTCTCTGAAAGCTCCGCGGAATCCAGAACTCCTTGCTCCGTACTTCAGTTACAATTTGTATCAGCTTACGTCACTCCAGTGACAACACAACTTGCAATTTACCAGAAATTTCATTATTGCTAAGCTTCTGTTTACCATAGCCTGTACTTCACAATCCGCAACACAATGGTATATATAGGAAAGCCAAGTACAGGGTGTAGTAATTGCCGTACTATGAAGAAAAAAGTAAGTAGACCAATTTTTATCGTGCTCTGCTGTTCCTTCAAAAATGTCGCAGAAGCTAACTTGGCCGTCCTTGAGTGTGATCATGGCGTTCCATCTTGTGGGCGATGTTTGAGGAAGGGGGCTGTCTGTGGGGGCTACCGCGACAAACTTGATCTTACCTTTCGTGACCAAACTAGGCAGACCATTCACAAGTCTAACCAAGCCAAACACAAAGTGAAGAGCCCTGTGGTCGCTACCCAATTGGTCGGCAACCCCATGGAGGCTAAATCTCCTAGTCAGCTTGATGAGAGCAAACGATTAATCACACCTGCACTCTCCGTTCCCATTACAGATCAGGCTGTAAGCTTCTTTTTCTTCAATTTCGTGCTGACAGATCCCATTTCGGGTGGTGGGCATCTCGAGTACCTTCCAGTCATATATGACGGTATTACTCGCGACCTGGCGCTGCCTACTGCCATCGTTGCTATCGGCATGGCAGGCATCGCAAATTTGCGAAGAAATCGAGATCTATTGCTGGCAGCAAATGCACAATACGTTCTCGCTATCCAGCTCACTCAAGCGGCCTTGATGGATGAAACTCTACGTATCCAAGATCAGACTCTTGTGAGCATCTTACTTCTTGCTTTGTACGAGGTAAGTGGTTCCTTATCGGGTCTCATTTTATTCTCAAGGCTTGTAAACAAACAACGTTCTTTAGACAATAGCGTGTTGCTCGCCACAATCACTGCATATCTGGTCGAATCATGTCACAGGGGCAACGGCGCTTATTTCTCAGTTCGCCCAGCAACGACTGATGGATGCTGTTGGAATACGCATCTTTTCACATCTTCGCTCACATGCGGTATGCAGCTGTTTGGTCAACATCTCTGTACTAATTATAGTCTCACTGACCTGATCGCGTCCTAGATAATCCAGGCGCTTCAACGATCCCAGCACATTCCTGACGAGATTCAGCGATGGTCTACTAAGACACTAGACTTGCAAAGCACCAGCCAGGCTTTTGAGGATCAGCTTCACCATTTAGCCATAGATCTATGCTCTCTGCGAGCTTCTGTTGACAATGGACTATATACAGATAGGTCTACAGTCATCTCCAGGGCTTCGGCTCTGGATGACAAATTAGCAGACTGGTCAAGAAGATTATCCATTACGTATGGGATTGCAATTGACCAGAGCCTTGCAGCGAGAGACACACCAAACCAAGCATGCGTCAATTCTTATTCCGATGTGCACGTATCAAACGCGATCAACTGTCACACCCTCCGTATCCTTACCAATGAACTCATTCTAAACACGCTCGATCAGGCCAAAGGAGAAACCAATGTGGACTACCAACGCTTGCGCTCACAGCATGCCATGAACACCCTCATAGCTGAGGTCTGCGCCAGTGTTCTTTCGTTCACGGACAGAGAGCGGCAGCAGGCGGGCTTTATTGCCAGGGGCGGCTTCTTATTGTGGCCATTATACGTGGTCTCAGCAGTTCCATGGGCCTCGAGGCTCTACCGTGATTGGGCTATTGCACAGCTGAAGGAATTGGGGGTTGAGACGGGCATCTTACAAGCAGCTTTACTAGCCCGTGTACTGCAGATAAACGGCGAGATTGACTTTTTGGATAAAGACACCAATAGCGAAAGAGATATTTAGAAACAAGAAGAAGACGATTTGAATGGGATTTGAACTCTTTTTAAGGCTATAGAACTTCAAACCAACCGGCCCTACTGAACCTTTTTCCGTCTCATATAGGCAGCAAATTTTATAGTCGCGCGATGATGCTGACGAGATACTTCCTTAGGCTCTTGCATTAAGGGTGCAGCATCATTTCGTATCTGGCACCTTGAGAAACATTGTACAGCACACGCCACATCTTCCCAAGTCCAACATGTCTCACCGTGCAGAATGGTCCTAATTATTGCAAAATACGACGCTGCTTAGGGGTAGCCTATCTGTCTCTCCGTCTGTGCCTGCGGGGCCCACGGATTCCGTGGCATCTCGTTGCAGAACCCCGCCATGGCAAATACTTGCCGTGCTAAGCAATAGAAACGTATATAACCTACATAAAGCACACATTGCAGTGAAAAAGGATGCATGGCGGAGCTTAGCAACTCATTAGGGCTTACTTACCTGGCAAGTCGTCGCAAGGAATACCGAATAGCAATCAACTCTTACAACTTTACTTAAAGAGTCAGCGACCTTGTTGCCTTACCTGCTATACGTGCCATGGATTGGGTTGCATGCAGTTGTAACCCTTGTTTCGCCCAGACATTGTCGGTCTCATTACATGGCGGTGTTCAAATGCTATAATAAGAAAGCATTGGTGACGCGCGTAAGGTATGGGATATGCTGGGCGTTGATTGTTCGCGGAGATGTATAAAAACCCGAGCTCCAGCTTCAACTACCGCCTCAAACTATAGCGTGAGGAACTCGGTGGGTATCAAAGTACCGACGCAACATTCTCTTGTTCAACAGCCGGGCGTGTGCTCAAACGTGCCAAATTACCGAATATCAGTTGCTCTTATACAGCCAACTTCAGCGGCGATGGCATCAACCTCGACCCTCCGATGGGCGTTGATCTTTTTGTTTATCTTATCGGTCAACTGCATCAAGCTTCCAGTTGACAAGTCGAAGGACGGGATAATGCCAAAGACTCCAGCACGCGCATCGATCAAGCAGGATGACTTTTACATTACCAGCTTCCTGCAAGACCAGCTAGACACCCTGTCATCTGACCAACAGTGCTGGCTCCAGCCTGGTGTCACTGGCTTAAGAATCCTCTTGCAGGGCAACATTTCACAGCCTCCCGCCTCGATAAGGAACTTCGCATTGGGAATACGCAACATCAGTAGCTCTGGTAACGCCTTTTCCATCGATTTTGCAAAAGACGAGTTTCTCGTCAACGACGTCTCAGAGTCGACGTTCATCATTCTCGGTTTGATACATCGTGGGTCTGAGCCCCAGTCCCATCCAACGCTTCCATTTCAGCTAACAGCGCAACAGTTATTTGCATGACACTTGCTTTCTTTCTCGTCTATCCCATTATCCTGCTTCTGGCTTCGGCAACCGTTTTATGTCATCTAATCGGCCGGCCTGTGAATAAGAAGGTTGTCGATAGGTGGCAGATGATTCTCCAGCTTGGTGTTTTCGCCCCGCTTGTGGCTGGAGGCATGGTGACTGGCATTTTTGCCAAGGGAACAGCGGATCATTTTAGTTCGGAGCATGGTGTAAGTGTTCAATTGTTACAGCATCCTCGAGAAGCTAACATTCAGTGCGCAGATTGTGGGCCTTGTTACCGTGTCCCTGACAATTCTCGACGTGATAATCTACTTCTTCCTGCGGCGGATGAGTAGAGGATTGTCTACTTTCGAGTCCATACCTCGCCGTGTCAGATATGTCCACTATGCCGATGTTGCGCTTTGCCAGGCCATCCTCATGATATCGAGCTTCGTACTTCCTGACGGCATCGACGACTTTGCTGTCATGAGCCTTTGCGACACCGCCGTTCTGTCAGATTCATGGGTATTTTCGCTCGGCATGGTGCTCGTTTTTGTCTGGAATGGGGCAATGGCTGCGATGACGATGCAGTGGTTTCTTGTGAGGCGGTCCAGGAAGGTCGACGCGCAGGAAACAGTGCCTCTCTGCACAGTTGATTCGTCAAGACCAATATCACCCATAGCAGAGACTGTGACTGGCCTTAAGTGAACTATAACGACCACTCGGACTCAATTGTGTATTCCACTGTCCGCGCATAGAGTATAAATGATGGTACAAGTGGTTGATGAGACAATCACGGCTATTCCAGACAATACATAGGGAAATAGAGTTATTTTATCACTTCGTTTTTAAATAGCCACCCATTCTATTTTGTAAAACAGCCTCATTAATTTAAACAGGCTATTCATCACAGGCCACCATGTGCCTATGATCTCCAAGAAGTTACGTGCAGAGACAAGTCGGCTTCAGCCACGTCTAAGTGCCGCTGTATGTGCACGAAGACGGTATGTATGAAGGGAATGTGTAATACGGTGGGGCAGGTTTTGTGCAGCTGACGGGAGGATCAGCGGGACAGAGTAATCAATCAACTTTCAGGTTCGCATAAGGCAGATAATCAGAACGCGCATAGCCAGCCAAAACTCTTGCCGCGGACGCCGCCCCGCTCTGACGGCTCATTGGAGCGCAACGACTTCCATATCTAGAATAGCTGCATCGTGGATATCGACCTGAAGGAAATGGCAAGGTAAGAAAGGGAGTGGTTTGCAGCATTGGGGAGACATCAGTTTATGCTTGAACACAAATAGGGGACAGCAAATTGGGTGACTGAGTGACTAGAGTGGATGTTGTTAAATCTCTAGCTATGTGTACTGAAATGTGCAAGTCTATTCGCAATGTATGGAGACATTGGACGTGAAGGCGTCGCAATATACGGGACATATTTTTCTTTTTGTGGAGCTCGGAGCATTCTCCTCTTTACATAGGTCAACTTTTAACCTTAAGCTCACTGAATGAACGTTGTATCTGTTTAAAGAATGTTATTTGTCTTCATTCTCAGTTCATAATGAAAGCTGGCAATCACTTTGACAACTATAAGAATTCAACCAAAATAGCAGAATACATAGATGCTACTGGGTGTTGTAGTATCCTACTGACAGTCGATACACCAAAGTTCTTTAACAATGATGTTATATTGGGCGTTGAACAATGCGGCTCCTCCCATGGGCGGTATAGAATGTATACGAGACGATAATTCGGATCGGTTCATTTACTTCGACACTTCCGAAAGGGGAGGTATTATGGCCCTGCGATACTTGGCTCTACTCAATGATATTGGTGGGCTATATACTCTTTCCGCATCATTGGAGCCTCACCATCATCACTTGTTCCGATTGTCTTGGAATTCGTGGTTGAGGCATCTCATCCAGTCGGCCCAGAAATAACTACCACAATCGGCTGGACTGGACGCTACCTACCGGCTGATGCCATGAATGCAGGAGCAAATAGAGTGCCGGCAGCCAATATGAGTACATATCCGATATTGCAGGCTGCTCTGGCAATAGCGGTGTCACCAGCAATAAGTTGCCGTCAAGAGTTCATAGCCGCATCAAGGGATGTAAGGATCTCTTGCCAACATCGTTTGATATGAAAATACTAAATCAGAGAAATAGAAGCATTTGAGTTCTTAATTCCCTTTTATACGAAAACACATTAAATAGAGTGGTATTAGGCTGGCGAATAATACCGGCTAATGATCTGTAACCCCCCAGTCAGCAGCATCGGCCTCCGCGGCTAGCGGCAAATCAACAGTGGCGCAGACGTAACTTAAGATTGGTTGTCACTTGGTCCTGGGTCATTCAAGGGGCTTTAGAGCATACTAAATTTTGTTTGTCAAGATTCAACCGTCGTCTGCAGGGTCAGCCCATTCCTATAGACTGACTTACGAATCACACAAAGTGGTGGCATTTCCAAGATAGATACATACACACATATATATACTCTCATCCCTCAATCTCAAAAACTAGTATTTCCTATACCGACCATCTGAAGTCTACAATTCAAGAACGTCACAACAGTGTATTGGAAACCGACTGACTAATACATATACATTATGACCACGAGCAAGAACTCAAACATCCCACAACCGCGGACTATTCCGCTGCTGGGTAATATCCCAGATATTAATCTGGAATACCCGCTTGGATCCCTTCTTCATCTTGCAAATAAATACGGTACGCAAAAGATACTGTAACCTGCATACAAAGGCCAAATTCCTTAACTTTTGCAGGGCCAATATACAAGTTATCCATCGGTGGCACCAAACTGGTGATTCTTTCATCGTACGAGTTTGTCAACGAGGTCTGTGATGATAGCCGATTCAAAAAGTCTATTCAAGGTGATCTTGAGGTAAGATGTCTTACACAATCTAATTGTTTTTGCTTCTGACTTTCCACTCCAGGAACTCAGGGCTGTTGTACACGATGGACTTTTTACGGTAGGCAATCTTAAAGGTGGTGAGCAATTAGCAGCAAAGTACTAATAGCACACAGTCTTCGGGAGAAGAAGAAGAAAATTGGGGAATTGCGCACCGCGTGTTGATGTCTGCTTTTGGGCCAATGTCGATCCGAGGAATGTTCGATAACATGCATGAGGTGTCAAGTCAACTTACCCTGAAATGGGCGCGCTATGGTTCATCTACGCCGATTTCTGTTGGTGAAGACTTCACACGTCTTACCCTTGATACTGTTGCACTCTGCTCCATGGGGTTTCGATTCAACTCCTATTACCGGGACGACATGCATCCGTTTATTAAAGCAATGTATGCTGTACTAAAGGCTGCCGGAGATAGGAACATGCGCGTGTTACCGTCCATCCTTCATAAATCAGCAGATCGCAAGTTTGAGTCCAATATCGCAATCCTGCGATCGACTGCTGGGCAGGTATTAGCAGCCAGGCAGAAAGCCCCGGATGCCACTGGTGATCCTAAAGATCTTTTAAACGCCATGATCAACGGCGTGGACCCTAAAACCGGTCGCAAAATGACAGAGCAGAGCATCATTGACAATTTAATTACGTTTCTTGTTGCAGGCCACGAAACCACCGCCGCCACGCTTTCGTTCACCATGTACCAATTAGTAACGAACCCCGACGTTTACCGCAAGGTACAGGCTGAGGTTGATCGCGTCGTGGGGAGTGGGCCGATCATGATAGATCATGTTGGGAAGCTGAAGTACTTATCCGCGGTGTGTATCAGTCATGTTAAAAGAGTTTCGAAGCTCTGGGTCTAATTGGCACTAACACGTGTTTCTATCTCAGGTCATTCGAGAGACTTTGAGATTTAATGCACCAATCTCAGCATTTGCCAGAGAGGCAACCAAAGATGAAACCATTGGAGGCAAGTACCGGGTCAAAGCTGGTGAACAACTCGTCTGCCTGCTGGCAAAATCCCACCTTGATCCAAAAGTCTACGGCGATACCGCCAACGAGTTTGTGCCGGAGAGAATGATGGAAGATAACTTCAATCGCCTAATGAAAGAATATCCGCACTGTTGGAGCCCCTTTGGTACTGGACTACGAAGCTGCATTGGGAGGCCTTTTGCCTGGCAAGAAATGATCCTTGCACTCGCTATGCTTATGCAAAACTTCAACTTCGTTATGGACAACCCGTCTTATTCGTTAATCGTACAAGAAACTCTGACTATAAAGCCAAAAGACTTCAAAATTCGAGCTATACCTCGAGGCGGACTTATGCCTTTCCAATTGGAAGCACGGCTTGCTGGAGCTTTTAGTGGGAAGACGCAAGGCCCATTACCAACTTCAGATCAACAATCGCCTCCGAATTTATCGGCAAGTCCATTAAATAGTGTCGCGAAAGTAAGTGATGGCACAAAACTGACAATACTCTACGGTTCGGATTCTGGAACATGTGAATTCATGGCCCAGCGACTGGCAAATGATGCTTCTTCTCATGGCTTCAAAGCTACAGTGGACACATTGGATGCTGGTAGAGAAGCACTCCCTACAGACGGGCCAATTGTCATCATCACATCTTCATATGAAGGGCAACCACCACATAATGCCGGCCACTTTGTCGACTGGATCCAAAATATGGACGGAGAAAAATTAGACAACGTTGCTTACGCCGTTTATGGCTGCGGTATGCTTCAGTATTGAATTTTTGTTATGCTATCTGGCTGATATGTTTTAGGTCACTCTGATTGGGTCAAATCTTATCATCGCATTCCTCAATTAGTAGATGCCACTCTGGAGAAGCTCGGTGCTCGCCGGATTGTTTCAATGGGAACCACCAATGCCAAGGATAGAGATATGTTCAGTGACTTTGAGTCCTGGGAGGATGAACTTCTCTGGCCTGCAATCGAAAAGCAGTTTGGCGGATGTACACAGAACGATGAGTCACCCATTTCCGGTCTCTCGGTGTCTTTTTCGACTCCCAGAGCTTTAACTCTCCGCCAGGATACTAGAGAGGGGTTTGTGGTGGCTGCTCGCACTTTGGTAACCAGCAAATCACTTTCTAAAAAGAGGCATCTCGAAGTCAGACTACCAAGCGATATAACTTACGCAACAGGCGATTACCTCGCCGTACTTCCTCATAACCCAAAAGAAACAGTATTGCGAGCTATACGGCGCTTCAACTTGGCATGGGACTCCCATGTTGTTATCACGGCTTCAGAACCAACCACCCTCCCAACGGATACTAGTATCCCTATATCGAATCTGTTAACATCTTACGTGGAGCTTGGACAACCAGCGACTAAACGGGTTTGTACAATGCTAGAAAAGATACCATTCCGAGCTCTTCATCTGACATCTCAAACAGAATGTTCTCAGCATCTATCTTATTGCTGAGGATGGCAAGTCGAAACAGGAGCTTTATCACCTGGCTACCGATGACTATGAGACGGAGGTTAGGCTCAAACGCGTCTCTATACTTGACATTGCCGAGCAATTTCCAGACCTTTTAATACCTTTCAACCACTTCCTCCTCCTTCTACCACCTATGAGAGTACGAAAATAGTAAGAATCAACCTTGCAAACTTCCACTGTTGATTAATCTTCAATTCTTTCTAACCTAAGTAAATTGTACAGTTCAATCTCGTCCTCTCCACTTGCAGATCCTACAATAGCCACCTTAACGTATTCGGTCATTGATAGCCCTGCATTGTCTGGGAACGGCCGATATATTGGTGTTACATCGTCCTATTTGTCGTCGCTTGCACCGGGGGATCGACTCCAGGTCTCTATCCGCGCTGGTCAAGGTGGATTCCGTATGCCAGCTGACTCCAGCAAAACGCCAATAATTTGCATCGCCACTGGTACTGGTATTGCTCCATTTCGGGCTTTCATCGAAGAGCGTTCCATCATTCTGAAAAGCGGACGCTCGCTTGCACCGGCAGTTCTCTTTTATGGCTGCCGAAACCCTTTGGACGACGATTTATATTATGATGAGTTTCGCACGTGGGAAGCCGCTGGCGCTGTTACTGTTTTCCGATCCTACAGTCGTCAACCCGAAGCCTCTCACGGATGCAAATATGTACAAGACCGCATCTGGCATGAACGACAGAATGTCACGCAGCTGTGGGACAGCAATGCTAAGATCTATGTTTGTGGCTCTAACGTAATGGCAGACGGGGTGAGAGAAACTTTGATTCGCATCTTGTCAAATAAACTTCAAACGAAAGGGGTACCAATGGGAAAGAAGGAAGCAATGGAGTGGTTTGAACGTATCACCAGCGAACGATATGCGATTGATGTTTTTGACTAGAAGTGTCATAGCTATTATTGAACCAGAGATGCTTCCAAAGATCGCATATTAGTACTATTTAGTAATTGTTTTTAAGACTTCGGGCTAAGTTTATAGGCTGGAATACCGTTGTCCAAAAAGCTTTTCTTATATGTATGACGGCTAATTGAAAGAAAGGAAAATTGACTGATAGTGTGTTCTTTTGGGATTAATTGCGCATTATTTTATATTAATACAAACCTTCCCTAAATTCTCTCCAGCTTGCAAATATTGGTAGGCATCCCTGAGCTCTTCAAGTTTAAATACCCGCGAGTCAAGAATCGGCCGAAGCTTGTCCAAATTGGCCTCAATAGCAAGACACATAGCCTCCATTTGCTGCCGACTACCGACTGAGATGCCGCGAACCGTGTAATGTTTAAGCCACGGATCTAACAAGTTTGGAACTTCTGCTCTGTTGCCCTCGCCTCCAACGAAACCAACAACGCTCATAGTACCATCAAGCTTCAAACCAGCAACGCTCTGCTTCATTGTCGATGCTCCTGCAACCTCGACGACTAAATCTACGCCAATTCCTCCAGTCAGCTTCTTAGCGACTTCTCCCCAGTTTAGCGTCTCTCGATAGTTGATGATGTGATCGGCGCCTAGTCTTTTAAGTAGTTTGGCCTTCTCATCAGAGCTCGTTGTTGCAATGACTCTAGCGCCAACCAGTTTGGCAAACTGGATAGCAAATAAGCTGACTCCTCCTGTACCTTGTGTTAAAACCCATTGGCCTGCCATGAGTTGCTTGGCTGATAGTCCGAAAAGAGCATTCCAGGCAGTTAGACCGGCGCAGCTAAGGGTGGCAGCCTCGATGAAATTCAAGCCTTCTGGCATCTTGACAAGTCCCTGCTCGTCAAACGCACCAACTGAGCGCAATGTTCCGTCGATTGATCCACCAAGCCCTGAATCAGCGGCTTGAGCATCCATCGACCCCGCTAAATGTCGTTGGTTGAGGATCGTAACAACTTTATCCCCTGGTCTGAATCGCGTAACACTTTTGCCAACGGCGAGGACTGTTCCGGCTCCATCCGACCCGGGAACAACATTGGGCTTTTGAGGGAATGGATACTTGCCAAGAGGAATGATAACGTCACGAAACTATACATGAGATCAGCTTACGTCATTTGAACAATGCATTTATAACATAGACTCACGTTCAGTGATGCGCCTTGGACTGGTTCCGGTTAATGGCATGGCCCTGTATTATTTCCAGAGGGAAAGATGGCTTACTTTTGACGAGTACGTAGTTATCGGAAAGGATAGGGATTTCTTCCTCTATGAACTTCAGGGCGTCAAACCCATCATAGCCAGTGACTCTCCACTGTTTAGATGTCTTAGGAATCTCTTCAACCATCGTATAGAAGCAAACTTGGCAGCTGAAGCTATGAAGTTATTTTATGGTTACGAGACGGGCTGGTATTTTTCTTTGTTCAAATTGCCGCCCATGGAGATACGGTTATATAGGCAAAACTTTGAAGAGAGAACATAATCTGATATATCCATCTATATGCAAATCTTTGTGCAATATGTTCCAATTCCTCTACTTCGTGCTTAGAAGACTTGGCTGATAAGCTTCCGGGCGGTGGCGCAATTTGGGTCGCCATGGCGCCGTGGAGTCCCTGGCATCCCAGCTTATAAAGCGATGTTCACTTTTCTCGCCGCAATACTGCATTATGGCTCAAGAACCTGTGTGGCGAGGCTTTTCGAGCTCTTCGAGCTTCAGATCAACTCTACTAACTCTATATAGTTAGGAGCATCTCACCTACGGCGTCTCACGGCGTTGTACGGAGCACGGCGATACACGGCGCTTCACGGAGTTCCACAGTTATCTAACATGAGAGCATTGTGTCTAATAAATATAAAACTTCATAATGGGAATATTTTCAACTTTGGGTCTAAAATTATCCAACTACTTCTGAAATATATTTCTCTATTCTGAACATCACGCGTAAAATGGCAATGCAAAGGTATCAGGACAGTGGCGACGCCGCAAAGCAGGCGAACCTGAGGAAACCGCTTACATTCCACTTCTCCAAACAGACTATGAACAGTCGAATCTTCAAGGCATCTATGGGAGAGACGCTTGCAACCTGGGACTTTAAAAACATAGAAGCTAGTGGAATCCCCACTGAGGAAATAAAAGAACTATATAGAAGGTAAGTGCCAAAGCTACCTGAACTAGACATGCACATTGTTCTGTGACAGTTCATACTGTGCTGGTATCCATCTTATTCCCAATTTTTGGCTGTCTGACAAACTACTTAGATGGGGCGAACACAAAAACGGGTTTGGGATGATACTTACGGGTAACATTCAGATCAGTTCAACCTTGCCACACTTGCAGGGCGATCTCATTATCGATGCGTCGCACCCATTTCATGGACCGCGCTTTGAGGCCTACAAAGAATTAGCTTCTGCTGGAAAAGCCGGTGGTTCACTCATGGTAGCGCAGCTATCTTATGCAGGACGCCAAGCTCTGGCCGCAAACTCGCGAACCGCAGCAATTGCACCGTCTGTCGTGCCATATCGTAAGTTTTGTCAAGGCGCGGTAAACGTTTCATGTTTATTCGGAATCATATTAATAAGTAGCTTGAAAGCCACGGATGCACAAAATACCATGTTTGTGACAACACGAGAAGCAACTCAAGCGGATATTGACTTCCTCATTGAAGGATTTGTGCACGCAGCGGAATACTTGGAGGCTGCAGGCTTTGATGGAATTGAGCTACACGGCGCCCATGGTTACGTGATCGCACAGTTTCTATCGCCGCGCACAAACAAGAGAGTGGACCGCTATGGAGGCTCTCTGGCTAACCGTATGCGATTCTTGCTAGAGATATCCAAAAGAATCCGCGCGAGGACATCACCATCCTTCATCGTCGGCGTCAAGCTTAATAGTGTCGAGTTCCAAGAAGGCGGCTTCGGGGCAATTGAGGCCGCTGAAGTATGCTGCGTGTTACAAGATGAGGTCGGGATGGACTTTGTCGAGTTGAGCGGTGGCACTTTGGAGAAAGTAGGCCATGAGTGGACTAAAGAGACAACTATAAATCGTGAGGCTTTCTTCCTCCGATTTGCCGAATTAATCGTTCCGCACTTGGGAAAGACAGCCGCAGAGCGCCGCACCAAAGTTTTCATTACGGGAGGGTTGCGGACAGTCGATGCCATGGTAAGCGCGCTGAGCACGGTGGATGCTGTCGGTATCGCCCGCCCGGCTGCTCAAGAGCCTTGGATCGGAAGAGATCTGCTCAGTGGGAGAGTGGCGAGTGTAGTCAAGCCAGTATCTCCCTTTGACAACGATAGTACGCTTGGACTCATCTTGGTTGGTGCCCAGATGCAGCAGGTGGCTTCTGGTTTCCAGCCGTTTGACTCAAGCGATGAGAAGGCAATCAAATCCTTCTTGAAAGATAAAGAGGCTCACGAAGCAGCTGCCATTATGGACCACGAAAGGAAGCGCCCGTGGTTCCCCTTGATGACTTCCGCTAACAGCACGCCATATGAGAGTCCTTAACAGTCCAGGAATTTACGGTCCTCCGTTGACAAGGGGCCATAAGGGACATTTATGAGAGTGTTCGTACATCGAAGTAGGAGAATAACGTCGTTATCTCAAGCGCTGTAATACCGCTTCCCATCATGGATAGCGTACATGCCATTATCACACGGGAGTATATAATCGACGCACGTCTATTTACATTTATATAGTTTGGATTTAGGGATATAGCCCCCTTGGCGTCTGCAATTATCATCCTACAGAATACAGACTGGATGTGGGATTCAACGGAGCCCCAGTACCGATTGAGCTGTTGTCAATTAAAGATTCCGCTAGTATGGAAGCATTGGGCTGGACATTATTGACTGTCCAAGTATGGGCCATTAGCCTAAGTCCAAGAGACGATCATTTCATCAGCGGCACGGAACCAATGTCTACCTATCATGCCTACAGCTAGCTACTGTATTAGTATTAGTCATGTCGGAATTATGGAGAATTTTGTGAGGTTCACATCCTTCGAGGCTTAATAATGCCTGGGCTTAGTACGGAGTACAGTACACAAATAATCTGCCCCTTCTTGTTGAGTTTACTAGTTTCATAATCTTAACCTGCCCGTTATAGAACTTGTATGATGGAAGTAGCCTACCAAGTGAATAGGCGAAAAGGTATGAGGAAGTCTCTGTCTTGATAAAATTAGCTAACCGACTATGAAGCCTGCGACTTATGTTTCTTCAAGAAGATCAAATGCGATATGCTTGAGCCAACCTGCTCCAACTGCCGGCTTTACAAAGCGGAATGCTGCACTACGCGAGCGCGGAAACGATTCAAATCCGCCCGGCCACAACCAGGGGAGCCGCCTTGCTCGCCAATAACTCCTGATCACGCCGTCATAGCCAGTCAAGATGGGTATGTAGGTTGGATGCTACCTCGTAAATATGCTTCACGTTAGCTAACTACAAAAGAATGAGGCGAATCGAAAGCATTGAATCGAGGCTTGCTCGCATGGAGGAACGAATCGAACAAATTCTTAGTGCTGCGACTGCGGCTACTACCCAATCTCAAGGGACACCGTCTCTGGTGACTACTGCATTGTCACCATTTCCAGTACAAAATCAGCTGCCTGACCAGCCTCTAATTCATTTTGACAATGATTTTAACGGCATGTTGAGTCAGCCCTTGAGCGTGACTCACCCGATCGATATGGCTGCATCTGAGACTCCTACTTCTGACATGAAGTGGACCAACTCATATCCTCACCTCCCGCCTTTTGAGGAAATCCAGCCCATCATAGAACACTATTTCACACATATAAACTCATTGATGCCGCTCTTCTCGCAAACGACCTTCCTCCGCAAGCTATATGGTTATTACGCATCTGAGTGTCAAAATCCTCGAAAGACATGGGCAGCAATAAACATCGTACTGGCGCTGGGTACACGCTTGCCTACTTCTCCTTCTGCTGATCTCGACTTACAAAATGAAGATAGCCAAGTGGCTAAGTATGTCAGCAACGTTCAATCAGTCCTCTCAGAGTTGGTTACTCGAGACGTGGACTTGCTTAGCTTGCAGGTTATCCTAGGACTAGTCATCATTTTCAACAGCCTAAAAGATTCAAGTCCTGCAGTGGTGCTTATTGGGACAGCAATTCGCCTCGCGCACCGCCTGCGCCTCCACAGTCGAGACCATCATCATAACAGCCCTGATGAGGCCCTGCAGCGCAGCCGTGTCTTTTGGATTGCCTACCTATTTGATAAGGATATATGTATCCGGCATCACACGCCATCAGTTCAAGCCGACGATGACATCGACCTTGACCTTCCAATTGACATGCCCCCTGATGGAGCTGGGAACGTGTACGCTAAAGATGGCCGTTTCTTAATCAATTTCTTCCGACTCCGGCTGCGATTGGCGCATGTTCAAGGCCAAGTATATGATCAACTCTTCTCTACCCGTGCCTCCAAGATCACGCCACAAGAACGCCAAAGACGCGTTGCTCTCCTCCATAATCAGCTGGAGCGCTGGAGATTGACAGTGCCGCCCGAATTGCAGGCGGATGTTGTAACTGAGCATGCCAACCGCACAACGGTCTTTTGGCTCTGCATGACGCATTTCTCGTATCTTGGATGTCTAGTTATGATTCACGGGATGTGGAGCCACGATGCCGAGTGGCGGAAGCGTCTAAAGCCCTCATCCTCGGGGAGTGACGATATAGACCGCCCCAGATCACTTCCACCCCTCCCTGACGGCTGGAAATACTGCGTCCATATGAGCAGGCACTGCATGATGCTAATGTGTCAGGCTCCTCTGAGCGATTGTAGCATTTGGTAAGCGCGCATAAATTGAGTCTCAAGACTAGGAATTTGCTTGGCCCACTAACAGAAGTTGGTACAGGACAAATGGATGTGCCTATTTCTCAGCCCTGATTATTATTCTGGCCAACCTCCTTGAGAATCCCATGCACAAGGCAGTAGACGCTGACTTACAACTCACAAACTATGCCGTGGGAATATTTGACAGGATGAGTGATGCGTCTAGCATTGTGCAAATGAAGCGTCTGAACGTAGTTGCTGCCGAGCTGGATCGTCGGGCGAGGCTGGTAGTCAAGCATATACGGCAGTTCATTGCGGTCAATGGATCTCCTCCGTTAGAAAGACAATACTACCGCGAGATCGATCAAGGCTCGCTCACTGGTCTACAGTGGGACTGGGGAGACGATGGTGTTGAAGCCTGGCCGAACATGGATGTCTCATTAGTGAGTATACGGGATTTCTATCATCATAACAGAGGCCCGGTTCTCATAAGTATATTCATGATACTAACAGAAGGCCACAGAACGACGCCTACAGTAGCATTATCTTCGGAAGCGACTTGCCAGGTGTTGAAATTGGGCCCTTTGATGACTGGATAGAAACCCAAATGGGCAAACTGTTCAGCCCCCCGCAATTTAGTGCATTCACCGGATTTTCAGGATAGTGTTATCCTTCACTGGTTTATCATCGACAACAGCATGCTACCCAAGCTGTTTGAACAAGAAGATACTGTCAATGCGCGCACGACGAGGCTGCGGATGGTAGAACGGAATGTTGAGACCCCGTAATGAATCGTGTACCTACGTCGTAAGGTTGAATATGTGGGTGTTTTCTCATGGGGTAAACCGATAAGAACTCCCTTTCAATTGCCTGAGAGTTAGGAGTTGTTGATTATGAATACCTTAACTTACAGGCAACGAAAAGCTGCTATTAGTTTAGTCCTCCTATTCCCGCCCCAGAGCACGTATCCCCTGCCTACTAGCAGCCAGAAGATGTTGCCTTAGATACCTTAGGTACCCAGCAGGCCGTAATATGATGGAAATCAATTCATCCTTTGAGTCGCCTATACGATATGTACCGCATGTGTAGCGACAATCCTGCTCCCTGGACTATTCTGCTATAACCATGCCTTCCTTCGGCGGCGGTGACATTCTCTCGGTAAGTTACGATACTTCAAAAGAGACTCTAGTACGTCCAATTGACGAATGATTACTACCAGGCTGCGGCAGTTGCCACAGTGGTGGTGGATGTCACGGTGCATCCCATGGACACCATCATTACAAGAATCCAATCGCCCGCCTACAGGACGCACTACCGCCAGCTGAATGGCCTGTTCCATCCCAGTCTGTTTCGCGGGCTCTATCAAGGCTTTGGACCAACTTTGATCGCTGGAATACCATCATCCGCAGCCTTCTTTGCAATCTACGAGGCCTCGAAGAGCCTGTTTGAAAATGCGCAGAAATCGGGCCATTTACAATTTGTCCCTCTTCCAGTTGCACATGGGATCAGTGGTGCGGCCGCGGATCTCGTAGCCTGTGCCATCATCAATCCGGCCGAAGTGCTTAAGCAGAATGCACAAGTCTCTCGGCAAAGGAGCACATCTCCTGGACAGCGTTCGCATCTGATGCAGGCCTTGAAGACGTTTTCACGGCAACCCACCCGGCTATGGACAGGTTATAGCATGTTAGTGGCCAGCTCTCTACCAGGGACTAGTCTGACATTTAGCCTGTATGAATGGCTCAAGAAGAGATTGACGGCGGGGGATAGTGACCTGGCTCGTGACATTCAGTACCAAGCGAAAGTCAGCGCCGTGAGTGCTGCCGCCGCAGCTGGCTGTGCTTCGTGTATATTTGTTCCAGTGGATGTTGTCAAGACGAGAATGAGGCTGGTGGCGGGCGGCAACACCCTGGCCAGCTCCAGTGCAAAAACAGTCGTTCAGGGCCCCATGGCTACAGCGAAGAATATTCTTCGGACCGAGGGGGTGAGGGGCCTGTTTCGTGGACTCACTTTTACATTTTTAGCAAGCATGTTTGGCGCTGGATTATACCTAGGCTGCTACGAGGGTTGTAAATTATACATGGCAGGCGACGGAGGCTCTGACAAGAAGCTTAGTGGATGATGGCGCCAATTGGTGATTTTTTGGAAGAACCCGTGGAGGTGAAAGATATTCTCCAAGTTCTAGAACGGCACGGAATGTACAATAAACATAGCACTTCTCTCACTACACGGATGCCCGGCCAATGTGTTACCAATGGCCAAATCATGAACCTGACCTCTTTCAGCCCATGCCGTAGAGCACTATGAAACCTCCTTAAGATCTCCATGTCATACATCGCCGTTGGCTCACTGAGTACCGCAACTGAGCTGCCCGTTGGGGTACGTAATCGTCTGTATTATTAGCGCCTTGCTGCGTCATCTCGCTCAGCCGCAGTTTGGGCAACCCACCAGTTTAAGCATATAGGATGCAGGCACAGCCAGATAGAATTAAGAAACCTCGCCAGCAAATTCCATGGAGCTTAGCTGATGATTTTATCCACATCCATCAACGTCCTGCTTTTTATCTCTCCAGTGTTCAGGATGCAAATTTGAACAAGCCTTCGGATGATATGGTGGCCTCCAGCGTATCCCCCACGTCAGATGGCGGTAGCATAACCTCGTTTACAATTCCTTGCAAACAAACTCACGTCTCGACCGATACAGATTTCGCCATAACACCCACAACAGACGAGAAAGAAACCCTGGATATCGAAAGCAACAGATCACCACCTCTCAAGAAGAAGAGGAAGCCAGTGCCTGGCAAAGGCTTCAGCAAGTCGCGACAAGGTTGTTACCACTGCAAGCGACGCAGAGTCAAATGCTCCGAGGCGAAACCAGAATGTTGTAGCTGCAATCGCATGGGGCTAATCTGCGTATATCCGGAGGCTCCACGGCCTACACTCAAAAGATCACACAACACATCTTCATCAAGTTCAAAATCATGCGTTAACCTCAATCACCTGCAATTCTACCATCATTTCCTGCTGGAAGCATACCCCCCTGCGCCGCAAGGTGCAGAACCTGTCTGGCGCAGTGTTGCCGCAATGTCTCATGAGGTATGTAGCTCTACTAGAACCTCAACGAATTCAGCTTGAACTGGCGTGTTGATGCCTTGGACAGTACGAGTTCCTTGCCAACGCCATACTTGGCCTTTCTGCCCAGCATCTCACCTTGTTCCATGGCGCAGACTACTCCATCCAGGCACTGGATCTGCGTGTCGCCGCCATCAATGGCCTCAACGAAGCCTTGTCACAACCATGTCTGACGACCAATGACGCCGATGCGCGATACGCAGCTATTATAGCATTGACTTACCAATCTGCCTATATGCAAGATGCAATGATGGAATTCATAACGATGCTGCGAGGGTGGATGTTTATCCAGACAAAAGTAGTTCCAGACCTCGAAATGTCCATGTTTCGTAACTTTACAAGGGAGGCATTTGTAGGCAGTATGAAACAACATATCGCTCGGCATCTAATCAACAGGAGCGCAATCTTGCTGGATGACTATCTTGCCTCTCTCAAAGTTATTCGGGTGTTGTGCCAGGGAACCGCAGAAATCAAGTACCTCTCTGCACTCGAAAGGCTGGGTCGCTTGGCCAAGCAGTCTCCCATTGAAGGTGCGTTCTATTTTTTTTTGTCATAAATGAGTACATACATTAACTTATCAAAGCGTTCTCAGAGATTGCGCCTTGCTACGGATTGACAAATAAGATGACGGAAGAGGAGTTTAAGGCATTCACAGAGCCATCCAACAGCTGCGCGCGTGTTTTACTATCGCATTTTCTCATGCTGAACTACGCTTTAGAGCAGCACTTTCTTAGTCCTCAGCCAAAGCACTTTGCCTTTTGCAAAGAGATTAGTACAGCGTGGGTTATTAGGGTAGCTGCAGGTCTGCCTTTCAGGTTTCAGCAGCACATGATGTGGCCACTGGGAATGGCGACTGGTTCAATGAAGGCGTGATGATTTTATAATATTATGAAACTAGCCGATAAATTATAAGTGCGTAGTATCCATAGACTTAGAGCAAGACAAACAGAAATGGTCACGCTTTGTGCAAGCGATTGGCATGTTTTCTTGCATTTATGGAGTGTATCCTAGTTACACTCACAGCCCGGACCTCTGGCAGTATGCCAAGGATGCTTTTACGTGTAGCTTATACCGTGATTCAAGGAGGAGAAGCTGCCCGGATTAGCACCGAGTGGGACGGTGTCGTTTTCCAAGACTTGCGAAAGCGACGAAAGCGATGCTCTGAGCCAATGAATAGTCAGCGGGACCTGTTTAAGCAGCGTTCAAATCTAGAACACCAGGCACAGCGGGCCTAATCTGTCTCAGGAGTAAACCTCATTCGGCCTCACCAAAGAGTAAATTGTGTCTATTACGAACGGCCATCGTTTTCATCCCCCCCCAAACGACTGTGGCCGCGTACAATACCCGCTAGAAAGGAGGCGGTGGCTGTTTCCTATGCAAAGATGGCCACGATGATCTCAAAAGCGCACCGGGCTATGCGAATGCCTATTCGCATTCTCTTATAAATCACATCTTTCCTGCCAGAACTGAGAACGACACCTCCTTGAGTTTATCGCAACTTCTTCATCTCGGCGTAAAACAACCAGCATGGTGACGATTACCCCCACGCCCACTCTCTTGTCAGGAGCCACTTCAACTGTGACAGCAACTTGTACAACTGCAGTCCCCGATACCAACGGCTATGTTCCTCCCGACGCGTGCAACGCCAACTATGGCTTTTACCCTCGGTGGGAAGATAATGCCGCCTTTGCGATTGCATTTGGCTTGACTACGTGTGCGCATCTTGCACAGGCCGTTGCTTTGAAGAAGGTTCGGGGGAAACGAACCCTCACTGCTGTGCGCTTGTTAACATTTCTTAGCCATTCTGCTGGGTCATTATCATGGGTGCATTATGGGAATGCGTTTGCTTCATTCTACGCACGTTGGGTGCAAAAGATCAGCAAAACTCGACATATGTGACTCTTTCGACACTATTATTTCTTCTCGCTCCATTGTGTAGGATATCGCCATCTTTGAACAGCTCTGACCGTGTTCTGACAATACATTTCCAGGGATAAATGCGTTTGCCTACATGGTCGTTTCCCGCCTCATCTACTTCCTCCACCCGAAACAAACAGCACTCAAGATCCCGGCTCGTTGGCTTGCAAAAGGGTTTGTGGCGGCCGATATAATTTCTTTCATCGTTCAAGCTGCTGGTGGTGCGCTCATGGCAGATCAGCACAGCACAGAGAACGCAAGCCTTGGAAGAACAGTTTACATGGCCGGTGTTGGGGTACAGCTGTTCTTTGTGTTGATCTTCGTCGTTGTCGTTACGTCATTTTACCGACAAATATCGTTTGATATCCGTACCGGTACACTGAAAAATCGGAATAGGTGGATACGTCCTCTCATTCTCGTCATATTTCTTGTTCTTATTCTTATTGTTGTCCGTAAACTCTCGCCGTCTACACCGTATCTCGTACTAACACCAACTAGGAGCGAATTACATTTCGACTTATCGAGTTTAGCGGCGGCGTGTCCTCTTCCAATGAAATACTGCGTCACGAAGCCTATCAGTTGTATCTTGATGCGTTACCCATGCTTGTTGCTCTGGCGTCTCTGAATCTGGTGCATCCTGGGATAGTTCTAAAGGGGCCCGGAAGCAGTTTTCCTTCTTCTAAAATTCAGTGGTGGAAGGGCCGCTCTGCTGCTTTTGAACCAATCACTCTTCAGTCTTTTGATCGGCGAGAACATTCATCAGCTGAGTAATGTGGTTAAGCCAAAGGTGAAAGTAGTAGAGATATATGGATACCAGAAAGGAATTGGACTAACTCTGGTGATAATTTATTAAGTTCATCATGATATTGTTCTCGCATCCATCACGAGATTTAGTTTTCACGGCACAGTTTTTAATGTTGAAAATTGCTTGAGTTGGCTTAGAAAGATGTTTACAAAGCTGTTGTTAGAAATAAGTACCTATAGTTCAAGTGAAAGCGCGGAGTCATGATGAGTACATATATCAAGAAAATACCATTAGATTGCAGACACCGAGGAACTTGTCGACGTGCAGAATCGTCCGATACATAGGTATGTGTAGACCTAAATTGCGACCAAAGAGCAGGTGAGCGCTATGATTGATGCATTGTATGCTCGCATCCACTACGGAGTACGAGCCTAATTATATGAGCAGATCATATTTGGGCCACTTCAGGAGCCGTTGAATATAAGTTTATAGGATGGATCTTTCCAATTCCAGTCACTTATTGAAAACTACGAGTACGAAGCTACAAGCTGAATCAGATTGAACACTCAAAATCTACCCTACAATTCTCGCACAGCTCAAATTCCATACCATCTAAACCTTGCACAGGCGATACCCGAGGTTAGCCAGGGGGGTCATGACCCTGCCGCAGCGAGCCAGCTTTATCTGTGTTGGTCATGATGATCTCGTAACAAAAGTACCATTGAAGCCCCATAATTTAGGGTAGGATCGAGGTTTCCGTCTCCGCCGCGGTGACGCCGCATCTGTAAAAAATCTGCGCGTCGGTAAGTATCACGACAACAGCGGAATTAATTTAACCCATGAATGACAAGCCAGTTTCACTTTTTCATCATTCAACCAACCACTCTGCATTGAATACGACGTCAAGCTACAAATCTCATACCTATGTACTTTGGGATAGACTTGGTCAACTTTACTTGCAACTGGGGCTGTTATTGAACCTCTAGAGAGAGAGGTCAAATGACGCCTATCGGTATGGCATTTGGTCTGCGGTACCGTTTGTAGGCCCCCTGCTCTCTGTATTCCCAAGAAGCAGCAGCATCCACCTCTGCCGCCCACCTCGGTTTTCTGGACGCGTTCCACCAGGTGCATTGCATGAACATGCTTCGCCATTGCATCGACCGAAAAAATGATCGATCACTATTAGGGTAGAGCTTTTGGATTCTGACCCGAGAATATTTAACAAGAGAAGATGGCATGGTATGGTTACTTTTAGCAGGACAAGTTTGGTGACGGCGAATAGTACAATGTAATAAAAAGACACAATCGGCGAGGAAGAAGGCTGGGATAATATTTTGGCATTTTTTTATTGCTGTTTGCATCCAGTTTTCATCGAGAATCATAGACAGCACTGGCTTTGAAGGACGCGTAGTACGTACGAGAGTTGTGTAACGTCAATGGTAAATGCTCAATCACAAATGACGACCAGGAACCCAGAGGCTCGGGTTTTGTATACGACACTTCATATGCGGATGCCTGTACTGTCTCTTACGCAGCATACAAAGCGTAGCAAACAGATACTCCAGTAGCAGTATGCTTATGGTAGCAGTGAGAATATTGGAGCCTGTACAGCGTTATGTAGTATTGATGATTGATGAATCTCAAAAGCGATATGACTCCTCTCAGGCAGGGCGTACCCATGCCATGTCCGCCTTGGATATCATCTACAGTAGGCGATCTGCTCAAATTGTGGCCCCGTCTGGGTCTCGACATGTAGATCTGCTTTGCTATCATATATACTTTAAAGCAACAGCATTCTGAGAGAATGATATCCTCATAGCGGCTCTGGTTGTGGAAGGTTCGGGGAGAATAATTGCAATTCTTTAATCAAGTAATTGAAGAAAATGCAAACTCGCAATGTATGAAGTAAGCAATAGAAATGGTGTATATGTAAATATCCTTAAATCTCAAATTGCGTTTCTATATATGAACGCAAGTCAAACTCTACGCCCTCTTGTGAACTAGGTGGTGTTTCTCTAAATCTCATCACAGCTCATCTCCACAACAAACACCATGCAAATATGATCATATTATTTTGCTAATAGTGCAATAGACTTGTGAATTTCGGGGCTTTGACGGTGTCCTGCAAAACATTGGACACCAAATACGTGTATCCATTCAACTTGCCGGGGTAGCACTGCCGAGATCCCCCGTACCTTTGTTCATCATCTTGTTTGATGTCCCATTCAGTACTATACTTGGTGAATTGGTAAAGTCACTGTCACCCACCCCGAAGATTTTTGCTTAATGTGCTCCGTAGGGCCCTCTCTCTGCATGCTGCGTCGCCTATGTGCGGATTCTATATAATGACTGGTCGGCCACCACGGGGCAAACTCCATATCAATACTCAAGTTATTTGTTATGCCATTCTGGTCGATCCGTTGGATTTCGTAATCGGTTTTCTGGTACACAAAGTAAGTAAAACGACCTATAAACGATGCAGCTGATATTCCTCTAAACTCAAGAAAATATCCTACCCTTAAGTATGTCCTCCGTACTCGCGTCTTTACTCGCCAATTCAATATCTACTGTCTTCAATATTCTCTCCCCTGTTCCGTGCCTACCAGTGGAATCTTGGCGCTGGATAGCACCATCGTTATCATCCAGGCTCATGATGTATCCATCCGACCTCCTGCTGTGGTAGTTAGAATCTCCACGGCTGGATGCATTGTGGCTAGCGTAGAGAGACGTGGGGAATGCGAGGTCGAAAATGGCTTGAAAACAGGGTCGCATGACGACCAAGGAGGCAGCAATGATGGTAATATTCATTTCGACGACGATCATGATATGCGTAGGGATGATTAGCCCTGAATGAGAAGAATATTAGATATGTTAGGAGATGTTTGGCAGATCGGATGAAAAGACGCACAAGTGAAATCTGTTTTGACGTTATATAAATCGGTAATCATGTAGAGGCGGACTATAGATATTATAGTATCTCTAGGAAAAGTCAGCAATAGTCTGTAAATCCCGGGGCGAATTTGTATGTACATCAAACCAAAGAGGATCAGAGCAGTCAGTTGCTTCACCTCAATGCGCTTGTTCTTGGCTAGATATAGTACTGGTAATGGAATGCAAATCAGGCATATACTAGTAGATACGTTGACGGAGCCGGTGACATAGTTGAACATGACCGTTGTATCAATGCAGTGCCCTGGGACCTTAGGTAGCCAACTTTTATATACCGGGTCGCAGGCAAACATGCTCACGAGCGTAGCAGCTGTGAAGAAGCCCGCGAGAACCACCATGAGGGTGTAGTTGACAGCACGGGAGAATTTCACGAGGGGGTGATCGACGAGGGTCATAAGGTCTCGATAAACAAACGTCAGGGAGAGTTTACTGAACAAAAGCGGAAGCTTAGTGAATATTTGGATGAGCCAGAACATCTGTTGCTGTTAATTGATGCGGAAATATGGTGAGAGAGTTCGATCTAACTTACGAGGTTGGTTTTGTAGGACCCTTGGAGATCTGGAGGGAGATCCCTTTGGTGGCGGCCATAGCCAAATGCAGCCGTGACTTGGAAGATGTTAGAATTTTAAACCGATACAGAAACATAAAGAATGGCTTTTGCGCACTGGTAATATCAAGAATCAGATGTATGACAGCAGCTAGCTGTAGTATGGTCAGTCAAACGGAATTTTGCTTTTCCCACCCAAGACGCTCAACTCACCATAGCCGTGCTGACCAAATAATCTGAAATCGCGAGCCGGCTTTGCGACCATCGATGCCAGACTCTCAGTACGACGACGGATAAGGCTAGAACCGTGATGGAAATGTCAACCCCGAGAAAGAGGGCGACCCTGGATTCTGGCATCTTGACGTCGGCCACTCAATGGATCACCAAGTTGAAAGAGGAGGAAAGAACAGTCATGATCTTCCTCTCTCCCTACGGTTGAAACTAGCTACTACGCCTACCTATACTTCAAACTTGTTACAGTATGTGGAAGAAGAATCCTACATAGATAGGGATGGCATGGGCGCCTTGCTGACTGTGAACATGGGATTGTAGTACTCGGACATGGCCATAGCGTAAGTGCAGACGTGGAGCAACACACCGAGTCCGGCTCAGAATCCGGTGCAGGGGTTTGTTTTGCGCTACTGCGCCGATTTCGAAATTGAGTATTAGTCGAAGAACCACATGCCGGCAAAGTGCGCGAACCCAGCTGGGAGGGAATGTCTCTGTTGGTTGACCACAGGCCCCGCCGAATGTGCAACAAGCGGGTAAGTTCCGAGGTCTTTTGGTCTTTTATTTATCTCTACCTAGATGGGCTGAGGATTTCTCTTTCATCCATCACCCATCCAAGCTTTTCGTACCCAACCATCATGGCGGCTGAGGACGACACCGTCATCTATGTGCCGGCAAGCACTGAGAAGTCGAGCCACACCAGCATTGTCAACGAGGAAGTGGCCGCTGCCGATCGTAGTTCCTCGCCCAAGGACTCTGACGATGATGGCGAATTTTATGAAGACCCCAAGGCCGCCCGGCGACTGTTAATCAAATGCGACATTCGCCTGATCCCCATCCTAGGATGCCTATATCTCGTGTCCTTCTTGGACCGGTCGAACATTGCCAATGCGCGGCTTTTCAAGCTGGAGACGTCGCTTCATATGCCGCCGACGGGGTTTAACACCTGCCTGTGGATTTTCTACCTTCCTTTCGTGATCGTAGAGATCCCGAGTAACTTGTTTATGAGTTTGAATAAAATCAAGCCCAACCACTGGCTTGCGGGAGCGATGCTGATTCTTGGCATGTCTTGGATAATGTGTGATTTGAGACGTATTTTCTAACCAGATTTAGGTATTGTTTCGATGTGCCAGGGACTCACGAGGAGCTATGGTGGGCTTCTTGCTTGTAGATTCATCATGGGCATCATGGAGGCTGGTCTGCCGCCCGGTATGTATCAACCTACTATTCTTTTGAGGGTTCCGTAACTGATGCCTTCAGGGGCCGCTCTTCTTATTGGGCAATACTATAAGCGGAGTGAATTTTATATCCGCTTCTCATATTTCATCTGCTTTGCTCTGCTCGGTAGCGCTTTCAGCGGCGTAAGTCTTATATCCCCCATGTCAGAGTAACATCACTAACGAAGCACAGCTCCTCGCATACGCCATCGAGCACATGAATGGAATGCATGGATATGAGGCCTGGCGATGGATTTTCATCCTCGAGGGCCTCTTCACCTTTGCCTTCGGACTCGCAGCATTGTTCATCATCCCAGCCTTCCCGCAAGAGGCAACCTTCCTCAGCGACGATGAGCGAGCCATGCTTCTCGCCCGCCTGCGCCACGATCGCGGGAGAGAGAGGGTTGACTTCAAGGGAATTAACTGGCTGAAGCTTCTTACTGACTGGAAGATCTGGTCGTTCACTCTTATCTATTTCTGTGCCGACATGGGCGCGGCATCCATCTCATCCTTCACACCAACCATCCTTGGCCAGCTCGGTTGGAGCGCCTCACGAGCCCAGGTGATGAGCATTCCCATCTGGATGGTGGGCATTGTAGTCACTCTGTCTACTTCCTACGCTTCTGGGAAACTCTCCCTCCGCTGGCCGTTTGTGCTCACCGGCGCCATCTTCTCTCTCATCGGTTGGTGTATACAGTACACCCAGGTCCAGCCACCGGCAGTGCGTTACTTTGCTCTGTACATCATCGCTTTTGGTTCATTCATGCAATTCCCCATCCTCATCGGCTGGCTCAACAGTAATCTACGCGGTCGCCCCCAGCAGGCTGTCGCGAGTGCCGTTCAGCTGGGGATGGGTAACTGTGCGAATTTTGTGGCGAGCAATGTGTTCATCACTAAACAGGCGCCCAAATACCCTACTGGGTTTGCTACGGGTGTCGGATTCGCAACACTCGCAACTGTAAGCATACTTTTGGTGACAGGGGCCTTGGCTTGGCATAATAGACAGTTTGACCGGAAGCATCGGGATGGGGGCGAGAACGTGGAGGACCAAGAGAACTTTAGATACATGTTATAGATCACTGCATGCATGTAGACATGGAAGGGGGGGATACAACTTTTACGCAAAGTACAACGGTAATTAATGACTCTAATTCTGAAGAATCTAATACAAACCTTGCCTTCTTCTCTCGCTAAACTGTTGTATTCTAGACTCCATTTTAAATCATCCATGCAACATACGTACCCGTATAACATTCTCATAGTAAAAGTACCTAGTATTCATACGGTACTTCGTACATATCTTTGCCACTTATCTCTAATGGTGGTGCCTAATGGCACCGAGAACATCGAACCTTTCCGTTGAAGGGCAAAAGAGATTGCGGCATCCAACTGACATCTCCACTTATGCGGTTGGTCCCTAGCGTTGTAGAGCCTACCCCTGAAGCTATTCAAAGCTACTCGGCTTCGTTCGTCTCGGGATGCATAAGCGCTACCGACTTTGAACCCTGCGACTTCTCCGCCAGCCCACATATTAAAAGTTCCAAGCTTTAATAGGTTATTTCTGAGCTTGTGGTGGAGAGGAAATTCCTTCTTGATTGCATCCCTTGGCACACGATGAAACATTGCATGGGATATGTAGCACTGTATGTTGGTCGTACATACGAGTACCATGCAACAGACTGCGATTACAAATGCCTCGCGGTCCGAATCAAACCGCGAGAGGTTCCCGGATTCAGGTTAGGCCAGTCAAGCTGAATCATTCACCATGTGTAACCTGCGGCCTTTCGGATAACGGTCCTGTCGAGACGAGCATTTCAATCGCACCTTTCCTTGGCTGATTTGGAGGTTGCAACACAGCAGTAGAGACGACGGAGGATCCTTTCATTATATACTATTCCAGCATCTGCGTGACAGCGCTTGTAAGAGACAATGGTTTCCACTTCTATTGAAACGCGGCTATTCATAAACGGCAAGGTATGAAGTGACTGCGCAATGTCCTTCTTCCCTAACTCACATCCCACAGTTCCGGCCGTCCTCTAACAATGAGACGTTTGATCTTCTTTCTGCAAAATCTGGTTCATTACTAGCAAAGGGTAAGGTTCTCTGATTAACGTTTATGCTCTACCGACGTGGGTTCTGACACGACAATGAAACAGTATATGAAGCGACCAAGGAGGATGTAGACGACGCTGTAGCGTCTGCCAAAGCCGCCTTCCCAGCGTGGGCCAGTCTTTCACCGTACGACAGAGGCAGATATCTCGTGCGGCTCGCCGACCTCATCGTGGAAGGTAATGCAGATCTAGCGCATCTGGAAGCTGAGTCCATGGGTAGACCTGTATCAACGTACTTTGATGCGACCGTGGGTGCCAAGTACTTCCGCTACTTCTCTGAGGCAGCATATCCTCAAGGAGGTTCAAGCTTGAATACTCCGGGATTTGTGAATATTACTTTGAAGCAGCCGGTAGGTGTTGTTGCGGCAATTATTCCTTGGAATGCACCTCTCGTCTTCTTTTGTAAGAAGCTGGCACCAGCATTAGCCGCCGGCAATGCTGTCGTCCTCAAGAGTAGTGAGAAAGCGCCGTTGACTGTCAGTTCTCTCTAATATCCTTCACATCTGCTTGCCATTCTAAAACTTCCACAGTCTCTGTACGTCGCTATGCTCGCTCAAAAAGCCGGCTTCCCCCCTGGCGTCCTCAACGTTCTCTCTGGCCACGGTCCCGTCTCGGGTGCAGCGCTCGCTTCGCATATGGACGTCCGGGCCTTGACATTCACTGGCTCCAACCGCACGGGAAAATTAATCGCCAAGATGGCCGCCGATTCCAACATGAAGAACTTGATCTTTGAACTCGGGGGCAAGTCACCCGCCATCATTTTTGACGACGCCGATATTGATGCCGCGGTACGAGAGACTCAGTTCAGCATCCAGCTCATCAGCGGACAGACTTGCATGGCAAATTCTCGCATCTATGTGCAACGCTCTATCGCTGAATCGTTTGTCGAGAAGTTTAAGGCTGCCTTCACGTCTGCTCGACTGGGTGATCCGACCGACCCCCAGGTCAACCACGGGCCGCAGGCGGATAAGATTCAGCACGCCACAGTATTGCGGTATATCGAGCTGGGAAAGAAGACGGGCAAGTTGGTAACCGACGAGCAGTCCGCTTCAGGCTTATACATCAACCCTACGATATTCAGAGACGTCCCTGAGGATGCCCAGATCATGAAGGAGGAGATCTTTGGGCCAGTGGTGATCATAAACCCATTCGACACAGAGACGGAAGCAGTAGCAAACGCGAACAATACCGAGCACGGTCTGTACGCATCGGTGTATACAAAAGATCTGGATCGAGCGATGAGAGTTGCCTCGAGGCTGGAGGCGGGAACAGTAGGTGTTAACTGCACAAGTCCGACGAAGGGAGACGACATGCCATTTGGTGGGCAAAAGGGGAGTGGAGTGCAAAGGGAGAGTTATATTCATAGTATGGAGACATTTATGGAGACGAAGTCAGTTTTGATCAAGGTGGCAGGGCTATGATAGGAAGAAATCTTAAGCATCCAATCTGATCGGGGAAACTATAGGGTAATGCTCTTAGAGGTAGGGTTAGGTAGTGACAAATATTGATCTATCTACCTACCTACCTATCAACGACTACCTACCTGGATAATTTATTAACTTGAATGCTTAGAAATATATAAATAAGCACCGTGATATAAAGCTGAACTTTCCGATACCTCTAGCGTTGAACTGTTCTGGTATAGAGCCTAGTCGCATGTAAGAGCATTTGAAGGTATTCGTCTTCATCAATATATCTAGTCTCGACGAACATCTAGTTGTTATATATTAAACATTGTACCTGGGCAAATACCGTCTCATCCTGTGCCTATCTTGGGTGAAGTCTATATGCTCTCTCCGCCTAGGGCAACAAAGTTATTCCCAAAACATCAAGCTACTCTAAAACAATTCCATGGCAGAGAGGCCACCAACTGTACAAACGCTTCTCTTTTGCCAGTAAATATTATTTGTTTTTTCTGAAGCTATTCAAAATGACTTGGTTGTGCAGTGTCTGCACTTCCGATTTGCGTGCGATTTTCTTGCATCAGAAATGACGGCAGGTCAGATTTACTGTCGCTCATGATTCTTCCCGGATGTACAGCGTTGAAGGCAACAAGCGCAAGAAGCATGGGAAGCGAATCCAAAGCATACTGGTAGGCTTCGTGTAGTGGTATGGTGCTGTCGAGTCCTTGCGCGTATTCGCAAATGCGGAAGATAATTCGAAGCTGACAAAAATAGTTAGGAAATGGATTCTCACATACATCTTGCCCATAGATATAGATACTTACTGAGATTAAAGCCAGTACAACAAATTGAGTATAGAGGAGCAGCACACCAGGGCTTAAATTTGGCAACTTGGCCTTCTCGCTACTTTGCTTGCGTACTCGGAATAAAAGTCGTATCGCAAACAAGCAGAAGATGAGAATGAATAGTTGTTGTATCCCAACACCAGCCATGTATATATGCAGTCCCTGAAGCACCTTGTCCGTTGGTGCGTCTTTTGCTGTTGCTCTGGCAGCACCGTACACTTGGATGACGAATGATACAATGTCCAAGAGTACAAACACGAAGCCAAAATGCTGCGCCTTTACCCGCCACACGCGACGATCGTCTGTATAGTTCCAGACCATGCGACCGAACACCATGTAGACGAAGGCGTTTGTCCAAAGTGGTGCAACGAGAATGAGGACAAACCAGGCAGCATAGTAGTTGAAGGAGTCGGGTTGCTGGATGCTAATCGTGTGGAAGATGTACGTCAAGACCTGCCATATGCCTGACATGATAATGACCCAGCAGTATTTCTGCTTGTAATAAATTGCCTGCCCAAGGTGAATGGCGGTAGTTAAAAAGAAGAGGACGAGAAAGGTAATGGAGGCGCCGAGTGAAGGAGAGAATTGCCACATGTCCGTGGACTCGCCATCCCCTTGTTGCGCCATCTTGTGTTTGGCGTTGGAGAAAAGAGTGTAACAACTGAGAGAAATTCGGATGGAAATAGACTTTTATCTTTCAACCACCTTCCAATTAGTTTAACATCTATATATATACCTTATATGTCTATATATCTAATTAATCGTCCTCATACTGCCCATACGGCGTCGGGGCCACTCTATTAGGCTTTAGTTATCAGATGAATGGGGCTGCTGATGTTCTGGGATTCCCGATTGGCTGAGCCGTAAGGACATTTCCCATCTAGTACTAGTGATATACGCAGCTTTCATTTGGTTAGCCCCTGTGTCTTCGGACATAATGTCGCACCCGTTGAGAGGGAAGAATCTACACCATCTTGTCGTGGGCATGTTGACAGACTTTCTACCTATATACCACTCTTTTCTAGTCAGAGCCGCAATGACACGTGTAAAACCAGGCCAACGCCGAAGAGCAAGAGCACCCAAAGTCCGGACGGGCTGCCAAACATGCAAGTAAGCGATTTATCAACCCTTGTCCAGCCGATTGCGGGTCTAGGTAGGCGCACTGAAGATGCTAACGCCGAGATTCGCAGAAGTCAGTCAGCTCCCAGTGTAGCATAACAGCAACGGCGATGACTTACTCTACTTATAGTTCGGAGGCTCAAGTGCGACGAGACCCGCCCGTCCTGCATTAGATGTAAGGCCATATCCTTTGAGTTAGCACGTACAGGTGTTCTGTATACTTTATCTGAATGCTCACCTGAGTAGGCACCTCATCCGGCTACTCCTGCGACGGCTACCGGGTCACTACCAAATCATCGTCCAACCCATCACCGGCTCCGCAACTGAGATGGATGATGATACACGTGCAGAATCATGATGTCCCTCGTGTGGCTCGCTCCATACAGTTTTTCACCGAACAAACAATACAGCAGCTTTCAATGTTCTTCCCTGATGAGTTTTGGAGTACAAGGGTCCTGCAGTTGGCCTACTTAGAACCCTGCATTTGGCACGCACTTGTCGCTCTATCCACCTACCATGAGAGATACATAGATCGCAGTCCCGGCGGTGACGCTTCGTTTGCTTTGCGTCATTATAATCTTGCCATCAATAGCCTCTCCAGTGTCCGGCACGACCTGTCATTGATACACCTGGTATCATGTGTTATATTTATATGTGTTGAGGTATATTGCTTTATATATGTTCTCATTTCAGTTACTGACTGACCCAGATTCTCCGAGGGCATATGAGATCCGCCATAAGACTTTACACATCTGGTTGTAGAATGATGAGAGAAATACAGCCGACCATATCTGCCGGCAATCATCTCTTCCACCTTATCGTGGCTTTCTTTAATCGCCTCACACTTCAAATATCATGGGTAAGTATTCGTACCATTTGATGTACTAAAAGGAAACTCTAACATATGGTATATATAGATTTTTGGGAACTCGATAGATGGGTTACTGGATATGAGTTACGCCGTACCTGAACGTCAAAGGTCAAGCCTGCCCGAATTTACGTTCCAACAACTTTCAGAAGCTAGAGAAGCAATCCATGGCATTGCATTGCAGTGGATACTCGACAGACCCTCAGACCAAGAAGCGCTAGGTGCCCTAGTCAACTCCTTTGGAGAATGGTGCCGCGCATTTGACGCATTTCAACAGAAAAACAGCCAGTTACTTGTAGGTGTTGTGAACAGGAGGGCCCTTATATTGCTCGAGCTGCAGAAACGGTACCTAGCTACTCACTTGTGTACTGTTGACTCCAGAGGAGATGACGATGAAACCGTGTGGGATGATTACTCCAGTCAATACAACGAGATGCTCGATTTTGCCGAGGCATCAATGCAAATTTATGACTCGGAGGCAACATCCAACAAGCACCCCCGTTTTCATATGGATACTGGCGTTATACCTGTCCTCTTTGCTATTATTACCAGATGTCGTGACCCCTTCATCAGGAGAAGAGCTATAGAGCTAATGACCTGGAACCCAATGCAGGAAGGTCTATGGAACAGCGCTTTGGTGGCCAAAGCCGCACAGAGACTCATGAGTTTGGAAGAAGGCACTGTTATCGTTGGATGCTCAAATGATATACCAGCTGCGGCGAGAGTTCAGGGCATATCTGTGTATGCTGGTGATGAGCGGCGTGTTGTGTTGCGGTTTTCTCAACCATTGGGCTCCTGGCAGGAGTTAATGAACTATTAGAGTCTCAACAAAGTCCTCGTAGTCGGTAAAACATTTACCTGGTCATAGATAGAGCTATAGGATTATGAAGGAAGCGATCTGTACTATTGTGCTATTTAAAAGGGTTGGGCATTCACCCTAATTCATGCTCAACTGGAGTTACTATGACAATTATTTATCCTCCTTAGATAATCTCCTTCTCGATGTGAGAGCTTTTGAAGCATTAACAATTTACATATAGAATTGATTGCATTATTCTTCACAGGGACGACACGCCTTCCAATATGGAATCGTGATCAGTCGTCAAATATTAACCATCTATATCTCACTGCCTCAGTGTAATCTGATTCTCCTAAAGATGCCTCTGACATCTTCTAGTTCAAACATTGAAGTATTATGATCTGATTTAGTGATGTAGCAAAAACCCGCATTGCCATTAGTTAGACATCGGAAGATGGTCATCGTCTAGTCAAAATCTCAAGTGGAGTTAGGGAATCTTTATATTTATTACAAAGAGATTCCTTAAACATATCTATGCTTTAGAGGTGATGTTTAACGACAAACCATGTGCTAGATGCCCTGGCTAATATTATTCCATCTTCGTCGCGTATGTCGCACTTGATCCTCATCTTACGTCCATCAACTACATCGATGCTGGCTGTAGCCAAAACTGGTTGCCCGGTGATAACAGGTCTTATAAATTTAATTTCCATTCCCCCCGTGACACTTCCTGCTTCAAACATAGTACCTTGTTTGTTCATTACAGTGTTGATCTCAAGCAGTATATTTGAGGACTCGTCAAGCAAGGCCATAATCATTCCACCATGCATCATTGATCCGATACCACCGAGGCCGTCCTCTGGAGCGTAAAGTGTCTGCACATTGGCAATAGGCGTTGATGTATCCTGTAGCACATCTCGGTTCTCTGTCGCAAAAAAGCACAAGACGTGTTTCAGAGTAGTTGGTGTGGCTAGGGTGGTGCTAAAGAATTGATCTCGGTGATCTGAAGCTGGGTTTCGGCAGTTAGGGAGGAAGTAATAAGTGCTAGAAGCCTTTAGCAGCTCCGCACACCATGGGATCGTTCGAAAGTAGGCCAATGCGTCGTCGTATCTCTTAGACTTGGAATCAGGAGGGACTAGGTTGAGAGCTGGGCTGTAGCTGCGATTGAGTTGATGGATGTCGTCTTCTTCCGACATTCTAAGACGTTGAATGAGCTGAGTTATTTTATAGTGCCACGTTCCTCCTTCTTGATTTCGATTAATGGAGAGTTGGGTTAACAAGCGATGATGAGGTTGCAAGTGAGCGCAGAAGATATCGAAGTTTATGCTAATGAAGATTTGATGCAAATAAGAAATAGGGTAGGTAATGTGGAGAAAAGGTACGAGAAAGCTGTGAGACAGGAAACAATATGATTGTGATCGAAATGAAAACAGGTACTTCCTAGGGGCAGCGCCTTGACTTTATCACCCTTGAAGCGGGAAGTAATGAAGGAAAGGCCAAAGTTAGACCAGATTATCGGACCACCGGACCACCGGACCATTCTCATCGGACCAACAGGAGCTACTTATATGCTATGAGATCTGTTAGATGCCTTTACAAACATAGTATCTCGCAGAAATCCCAGGCAAATGTTCGCCGCGGCATTAAGGATTGAGTCGGAACGAGCTGTGAAGGTGCATGAGCAGTGAAAGTCTTTCGACAACTTATCCACAACCAAATTTGGCTGTTAAGATCCTATAATGAAGTATATCATCGTCTGATTGATGTATAGGTGATAGGTGCTTGTCTATGGTGTGCCTTCATAAGGAGTAAAAGAGAATAGCTAACAATAGTCTTCTCACGGCCCCAAGGCTTAAATTCCTGGAAGGCATTTCTTCAGTTCTTTGAAGCCAATGCCCTAGACCTCTCGTACACTCGTCCATCGTTGACTCCTCCTCCCAAGCTCGCCTTGCCGCCCATCAACAATAATGCTCCATTTTTCGAGGAACCAGGGAGCGGCCTCCCAGCATTCGCTATCCCATGGCTGTAAACAACTTCCCTTTGTATTTGTCACTGGATCGTTGAGTTCTGTTGCGGGTGAAGACCAGACCGTTAGACCTCCTCGCACAAAGATATCTGTTTTAAACTCCGTCAAATTGTATGTGAAGGGCATAGCAGCCGAGAGCATGATTGCCCGCTCACGAAGTAGCGGGAGTGGGATTAGATCCAGGCTGGCATGGTGGGGAATAAGTAGCTGGCTTAATGTGGGACGAAGATTCGCCGGCATCGTATTAGTCGTCGGTAGATTCGCTGATGTGAGAAGGTCTTTTGGATCAGTCTGAGGCGTAGCATTAGGTTGGTAGAATGGTGATATGTAGGAGAAACTGCATGCAGCCACCTCGTTTAGGTCAAATCCCAGGCATATAGCGTTATGCATGATTGCTGAGAAAACAGCGTTCTGCATGAAATGAATCTTACTAGTACCAGGATCGGCTATATAAGATGAGTTTGTGCAAACTGCCGATGACTTTTGGCCGTCTCTTGTTCGATGCGGTATCCTGTCACTATGGCAAAATCCGACAAGGCCGGCTAGCATGGTGTCTTCTGTATCAGGCAATTGGAGCTCGCTGCCTCTAGCGTCGCCTGTAGTTGAGGGTGAGATTTCAACTGGTGAAGAAGAGAAAGTATCATGTTTTGCAGAGGCTGGGCCTCCTGAATTGATGAATAGCTTCGTTTTACTTGACGAATTGCTTGTGGCATGATTCGGCTGGGTTTCAAAATAAGAAGTGTAGTTATCCAGGGGCGGCAGTGCTAGTAATTGGGGTGTTGATTGCCTTTGAGATCTTTGAAGACTTTCATCTCGTAGTCTCTCTCGCCGTTCTTTCTGCCGTTTTCCTGAGCCCAAGGCGAGTCAGTCTCGGTCAATCCCGTATGAAGTAATAGGCCAAAAGAGTAACTGACGGTAAGCCCTTTGTGCAGAACGATTTTGCTCTTTTCTTGCCGCGTTAAGAACGCGTTTTTTAGGCCGCCGCTGACTTTCCGTCGTTGCGGCCTCATCAGCAGCTTCTTTGAAGAATAGTAGGTCCATCAGCCCTCTTTTCGGATACGAATTTAACAGAAACAAGATAAACATCAAGTCCAAAGCAAGGAATCCGGCACAGTAAGCCACTTGCCATGCACGATCCATTGACTAGGACTTTAATCGCCGTTAACACCGCGCTCCGAACCTGCACCCCACCTTTACCACCCTCATATTTTCCATGGACCTGCGTAATCCATTGCCGTGCCAAGCTGGGCTTACGGCTTAGGAACCAATCAAACAGGAACCTGAATCCGGGTTCAGACAAAACAAAGACCGTCATGCCATATGACCATGGAGGTAGCAGCACTCTGCACAGAGGGCTATCGCCGTTCTCATTGAACGGTCCTTTGCCCAAAGTGATCGTATAGATTATAATGCGAGAAGCTTTCCGCAAAACCCAGTTTCATCTTCGTGTTTCTGCCTTCTGTTGGAGCCAAAAGCCATTATAGGAAAGAGAGCCTAAGATGTCTTCTAAAATTATCCTCATTACTGGTGGAAACACTGGCTTGGGGCTGGAAATTGCTCGCGCTCTGTGTCAGTCATCTAAGTCCTACAAAATACTTCTTGCTGGCCGATCCCTAGAAAAGGCAACAGCTGCGACTGAGAAGTTGCAATCCAAGCAGCTCAATGGCTCTACCATGGTGGAGCCCATTCAGCTTGATGTTGAAGATGACGAGTCAATCAATTCGGCCTTTAAATTCTTGGAGGAGCAGTTTGGGCGATTGGATGTTCTTGTGAATAACGCAGGTAAAGTTCATCTCTGGTTCATCGAGTTGAGGTAATCTACTGACCACCAGTGCTAACGGACAGGTGCAAATTTTGATCGTGAGCTGTATTTGGGAAAGGTTAGCCTACGGGAAGCATGGAACAAATCATGGGCAGTCAATACGGTGGGGTCGCACGTCGTATCTTCCGTCTTTATCCCATTGCTTCTGAAGTCGGCTGATCCGAGGCTCATCTTCATTGCAAGCGGTACTGCAACCCTGCTCGGGCAGACGAAGGAAGAGCGGTTCACTGACAAAGCACCCGCAAAGGGTTGGCCGAAGGAAGAATTGGGATGGAGTGCATACAGGAGCGCCAAGACTGGAATGAACATGATGATGCGCGAATGGGCACGGGTACTGAAGGAGGACAAGGTCAAAGTGTGCGCAGTAAGCCCAGGTCTGCTGGCTACTGGACTCGGCGGCGATCAAGAATTACTGAGGCAGATGGGAGCCATAGATCCACAGATTGGAGCAGAGCTCGTCACATCAGTTATTGAAGGTGAAAGAGATACGGATATGGGCTTAGTTATCAACATGGCAGGTGTCCAGCCATGGTAAAGGGCCTGAATCAGAGTTATAAGCGCCATGAAATAGCCCAACAATAAAAGCTGATGTGCACTGTGACTAGATTACTCCAACTGCTATGAATAATACACGTTTATTGTAGATTTAGACGAGTGGGTGGTGTTGTGTGGTAAGAGGTTTTGGTACTTTTATACTTTTATCCAAGGTTGTGCGTTTTGTGTAGGGGGGAAACTAAATATCTACTAATACTATAGAATACAATATTCTCTATTTACCTCCCTTACGCCAACTTCTGCGCTCGAGCCCAGAACAATTGGCCTTTGGCACCAGCCACAGGAACGGGGCTTAACTGTTCCGCCAGCTTCCATCTAACTTCTGCGCATCCAGCCTGCTTAAACAGGCCCTTCATATCCGCCTCCGTGAAGCCGTCGGGTCTGCTCACCGTGTGTCGCGCACTATGCCCCTTTACTCTCTCCATAACTGACTCCAAGCTCTCGCCACGCTCTCTCAATTCCTCTTCGTACCGGCACTGGGCTGGTGTACTGAGATCAAGAGGGGTCCAGTCTATAACTATAAGCACGCCATCTACCTTCAGACGCATTGCAAGCCGCTGCAAGGCACGCTCGGGATTTTCAAAATGGTGCAAGGCCATACTAATGACGACGAGGTCAAAATTGTGCAACATTTCCTCAGGCAGCGGCGGGTCTGTTGGCTGTACGTTATCGGCTAGCAGGTCGCCGCGTACACCGACCATCTCGTCAGTGCTACAGCCTAGGTCGGCGGCTGTCTTCCGGTACTTATCCAGCATGCTACCAGAGACGTCGACACCGACAACCGAAGAAAAATGCCGCTTAAGCCCCTTAGAGATGACTCCGTCTCCACACGCGTAGTCAAGCATCCGGCATGTACCTTGGCTTGGTAGCCCAAGCCAAGCTGGAAATTCGGGTGATATGAGAAATTCGACGACTTGTCCGTGGAGGTCGCGGACCCATTGCTGCCAATCGCCGGGGCTAACCTTACTGCAGAGGTAACGCGAAAGATTAGCAATTAACGATATGATTCAGAAGCGCTTGGCGAAAAGACAGCTACTGGATGTAGGGCTGAAAGGCCTACTCGAAGTGTTTAGCGTTGATATCCGCCAACGTTTCCTTTGTTGCAGCGCTCATGCTTCCTGGCTGGGGAGAATCTACTGTATTTGGTTCTCTTGATTTCAAGGTCAATATTAACCATCAGACGCGTCTCCGTGGAAGAAAGGAAGCCTAAGTCTGAGCGATATAAATGAGTGCCTCAGCTCTGGTCGATTATTACGTATTTAGGTAAAATAGTCAACACTGGTTTCTAGGAACGAAACGTAATGCAGTCTGCTCTTTTATAGGCTATTGGAGCGGGGTTTATTTTCTCTATGCCCTGTTATACTACGACTTGTCTAAATCATGCTTATACGCCTTCTGTCTATCAAGGTTCTCCTACTGCTAGCAAGTTTATGCCAAGACCTAACTCTTAGACGTCACAATAGGCCTACAGGGTAAATAAAACCGAATTAGCTATTGGCCGATATACCAATAGTAAGATGCAACAAGGGGTTTGCAAAAAACCGAGTTGTATAATAATAGTACGTAACATATTGGGGTGTTAGTAAACACCAGGCAATTACATAGGTTAATGCCTGCGGTAAGCATTAATTGAGATAGGTAGTTGTAATGAAGCGTTTTGGCAAACCGGACTTGAAGCGAGGAAGGGGAAGATAGAAAGGATGCAATAATAAGAGCGCTTATCAGCTCCTAAACCCTATTGATAAGGTGTTAAATATATAGTCCCGACCTAATCTTAATATTTACCTGACAGATGGAGAACCCGGAGAAATGCGGTTGAACCTTGATGGTCCTTTGCGCAGAGATTTCTATTATTATAGCCCTAATCATTGTATCTAAGAACCCTGATGAGAAACACCCAGCCCTCTCCATTTCCTGTACCATATAAGCCTATTTCCATTGTTAAGGACTGCCGGCTAATTGCGTATATGCAGTCATCAAACCCATCAACATTATGGACTCTAACGCTCCTGACGTTGCGCCTCTTGATCCGACTAGCGTCGACCTAATGACGGTTGATCCTCGCGATGTCATATGCTTTCTTAGTAAGAGTGGTAATGATTATGACGGGATTTTCGTTATTCTCCTCGCCTCTACATTAGCAACATTATTCCTAGTGCTAGCTATGCGTACTGGCCGCATCCGTATGTCGAGTCTCGCTGCGGCGAGCTGTTATCCGGTGCCTCGGCCCGCCACGCGTCTCTAGAAGAAGCTGTGACCACAGCTGGAAATAACAAAGATGCCGACAGTAGAACGCAAGTTTATGGCTAGTCCTATCACATGAAGCTAAACAGGAGATATCTGAGGATCTGGCTGTGACATTGACATCAATGAGTTCTAAGGGTTATTTGTTCCGTGCCGCACTAGGTTTTAAGACTCATTTGACTAGACCTCTGCGGTTGGCTCTGTAATTAGAGAATTAAACGGGAAAAACCTCATATTTAGATTCGGAATTTTCGTTGTGAAATGAGCTTGATACTTTTGTTTTCTTTTTGGTTATAATTTGACTCGACTAACCCTGATAAAAACCGGCACTGTTATGACTGTTGCTTGACCTGCGATTATATCTGCCTAAGCGCTTAACTTTGGGCATGAAGGTATGATAGTATCGTGGCAAATTTATCCCGCACTCCAGAATGCGCAATATCCTTCGAGGATAGTTGCACACCCTCAGGATAACTGACTCTTCCAGTCCAAACACACACACACACACACACACATGTGTACGCGCCCATTTATATATATAATTGTTTTAATGAAACTTTGCTCATCAGTCAAGAGTGTTGGTGACCTATATAGCGCGGCGCGTGTTCTTAATACGCATCGTTACAGCTGTTTCTTTGATTAGTCCTTTAGCCCACATATGTTGCGTATGTATGTAACTCCGAGGCATCCTTGAGGGCTGGGTTGCAGTAGTGATAATGAGACCAGTATAACATTAGCCACAGGACATCACCTGGCGTTATATCATCATTAACCTTCAGAGAATCCCAATTCTTTGCACGACCTACGTCTAAGACTCTAAAGGATCGAGCTTACTTTTATACGCACCAAGAATCCTCAACGACAATAATCTATCACTTCTATATCCCAGGTTCTCAATAGCGCCCAGACTAGGGTTGTTCTGTGCATATATTTCCCTTGTGACCCATTATACGGCCATAAGGAAGCTAAGTCGTGATATGTCTGGCACTTTCTCGGAAAACTGCTTTAATTCCAGCCTGAAGTTCTCAGCCTGTGTAGCCAAATAACTTCTATCCGCTTTGTCGTATCCAATCTGATCAACCCTGTCTTGAAAACGCTCTACAGTCTTCTTGAGATCCAACCAGTGACTTCGGAGAAGCAGCCGCGTCACCATAATACCTAATTCTCTAGAGCCGTTGAAGTTTCCCAGGCGTACCTGTGCAGAAATCTGGCCAATCTCTTGATCTATCAGAGAAAGTCGTGTCCAGGTCAGCAAACGGGATAAAACCATTGTGGCCATGAGGAGTCCTTGCGTGTCTCGCATGCAGTTATGACACTTGAAGAGCGTTTTGATATAAGGAATCGTGGACTGTGATTGGACCAGTAACGAATCGATTGCCCGTGTTTGTTCTGTGGCTGTTGATAAGGCTTGTAGTTCGCAAAGACGACTGCTTAACATAGCAAAACAAGTGCAGGGAGATGAGGGCTGCGTGTAGGGTTGGGATGGTCCGGCATACGGCGACAGTATCGAACCATGGCCGCTACATTGCCGATCGATCTGGCCAGATGGCGTTGATTTTGGCGAATACGAGGAAAGTTGTGAGAAAGATGTGTCAATCGCACCAGATATTTGTGAAAAGGTGGTATTGCGCCAGAAGCTCGATTTGTCTTCATAAACGATTGGTATTTCATTCGTTGTCCCACTGCTATTTGGATCTAGGTCTTGGGGATGGTTAGCTGTGGCCTCAATATCATGTATTCTATCAGAGGCTCCGAAGATCCTCGTGGAACATGGGCGGGCACGAACCATTTGAGTTTGTAGTTGTCTGGATGGATTCCTGACTGTAGTCAGTGTTGAACTTTCTCTACTAGTTATGCTGCAATAGTGGTGATTTACGTACCTTTTCGATACTCTCGGCAGTTACCATCGGATGCCAATTTTCCATCCCATCGAGATCGTCACCCTCATATATAAGATTCTCGGAATGATCAAGGGTAAGTGACTTAGAGGTTATTGTATCCTGGATCTCATGAGTATTTTGAGGCAATAAAATAACATCGGCAGCCGTGCTTTCACCACTAACAGGTGATAACAATGAATTGTTCGCCGCACATTGTATTGTAGCTAGGGTCTCGGAACGAGCAACTGTGGATTCTGATGGCGGCGTTCTTTGGTTATTTCCCCCCAGCTTTGCCATTTGCTGCATCCGCTCTATTGTCTTTTTGTTCAGGCTACCTTTTGGTTTCCCAATTTTTGCCTTGAAGCTGTAGTGGCATCGTAGATTCCTGCGTGAAGTTCAATTAGCTTCCGCCTCCCCCCCGTTTCATAATGCAGTGTCTGCTTTATTGTGCTGATGATGTTCCTCACTCTCTTGCGCAGCGAGCACAAGGTGTGTCTCCTGTGCAACGGATCTTTGCCGCATGGCAGCCATCGCAGGCACTCCGAAGTTTGGGTTGTCTGTCGTTTTCTAAAAACTCTGGGGTTACTGCTTGGTCTCGAGGCATGACAACAGCGGCTTTCAGCCAATGGCTAACGTCCCAGTTGATAACTAAAACGTTGAGCACTATGGCGCAATCTTGGGATCGGCCACTATAATTAAAGCACGAAGGTTTGCGTAGTTCAGTCACGTTTCGTCGTCCAAGGATGTACTACGTAGGAGTATCTAGGTAGGGATATTGGTACTATCAAGGTTGGGACGTACATTGATAACCGCACCATCAAGGTTGGAAAGTGAGAGAAATACTGCCGGGTAATATTAAGGACCATGCGCAGTTTGGACATCTTACCGCTAGCAGTATACAGCTTACCGCTAGCAATATACAGCTTACCGCTAGCAGTATACTAGTACGGCTTACATGCAGCAGTAGGTGGTGCCGAGAGCCAATCAAATATTACTGCTCGCTGCATCTGAGTGCTTAATCAACATTCTATGACACCCTCAAGACGACGTAGTCGCAACGATTGGAAATGAGAGGCTGTGAACCCACTGTCGGTTCTCGGACGCCATCAAGGCCTGAGTGGAATGTGTGGCTGTTTTAAGCCTTAGGCTTTATCCTGTTTGGTAGAGGACATGAGTTTGTTAGATAAATATAGGGACCTTCTATCAAGTACCAGGGACCAGACAAAGGTACCAGACTAATCGGTGCGACTTGGGTTGATACCGACGCACTAACTCGGCTCGTATACACGTACAATTGTAGACCTAGGCCGATTGGTCAAAGTGCTCCTTATTTATCTCCTCGAGGATTAATTAATTCACACTATCCGACTTTACACGGAGCTCGCTGAGAATGCACCTGAATTGATTGCCTCTTTCCAATTTCAGTATTCAGACCTACCAAGATGTCCGACGATATTCATTGGTATTTTGCTTATGGCTCCAATATGCTGGAGGAAGTTTTTGTAAATCGACGGAAGATTCAGCCCCGAAAGTATGAAATTGCAGCCATCAACACGCATACTCTATGCTTTAATGTAATGGGTGTGCCCTATACCGACCCAGCTATGGGAGGGATCCGTTTGAGGGAGGAACAGGAAATCCCAGTATACGGTGTCGCATATCAACTAACGTCAGAGGATATGCACCGTGTGATCTTGACTGAAGGGTATTTTTTCTCCGGGCAGTAGCATGGGGGTGATGCAGAGTAGCGCAGTTATCTCATTGACAATATTTATTAGCGGAGGGATTGCATACAGTACAGCAACACTTACGGCCACTCTACAACGCGACGGCTCATCGATATCCGTTACGACACTAGTGGCCAGGCATCAAGTCGACGGGAGCTGGGAAAGACTACCTTCTCAACGATACATGGTACGTACTTCATGGTTATGCCTGGCTTGATAATATTCCATCATCGAGCTGCAGGAACTGACAATTCAAAGGGTTTGTTGATCCGCGGTGCCCATGAAAAATCTCTCCCAATAGAGTATCAAGAAAGGATGGTCTCCCAACCGACCTTTGAACCGATATCTTCCCTCAGATTCCGGCTCGGTAAGAAGATTTTTGATAGTATATGGCAAAGAGTGGCACGCTGGATTGAGGTATGTGTTCACAGGTTGAAAGGTGATGATGGAGAGGTTCCTCGTTGGTTTCTAAAAACATTTGACTGTCTTTTATGGACAATGTGGTTTCATCATGACTATCTACATAGTATACTGTGGGGTAGAGGCGACGGGGTTTGCAGGTAAATATTAGAGACAAGAAAAACTTCTCAATCGATCTACTTGGTGAATTCCGTCCTTGGTATATCATGTTCCGCTTCGGGGTAGTGTTGTCTGACTGTGGCCCTGAACTCATCATTCCATAGCTGTTTAATGCTCTCGACCATGACTGGTAGCTTGTCTTGGCAAGATGCAGATACGGTTTCGACTTGCTCTAACACCCGGATGATATTGAGCCCAAGGATCTTTTGCACATTTAGCCGATCAACTCCTCGCTCAAGTAATTTGCAGATCAGCGCTGGGTATTGAGAGACATCATCGATGCCCTTAACAGCGCTGAACATGCCATCAAAATCAGATCCGAGGCCAATGTGGTCATAGCCGATCAACTCAGCGACGTGCATGATGTGATCAACTATGTGATCAAGTGTCGCTCTTACACTATCCACAGTCGTTAGAGAGGGTATGAAGGAGATCATAATCACACCATCATTTTGCTGGAGCTTCTCTAGGATTGAGTCGGGTACATTTCGAACGTGTGGAACTATGGATTCTCTGAGTTTCTCCGGTCAGCACAAAGATGTTATAGATCAAACGCCAGGCTATAGCTATACGAACATTGACGAGTGAGAAAAGATAACCGGGGCTGCTGATATGTCAAGGGTCTGCCGCATTACGGCCTCGCTAGTATGAGAGAGATCGATAATCCTTTGGATCAAAAGATTAAGAGACCATCCTGAAGTTACAATAGACAGATAGATGGGTGGTCTCACATTCCAATTCTATTCATTTCTCGAACCACGTCCCTCCCATAGACAGAGAGTCCATCGTGTGCTGGAGTCGTTGCAGTCTAGCTAGTTAGTCGAAAAACTACATCCGCAATAATGTTTGATAAATCTGATTACCTACAGCACTGTCGGCATATAGATTGTTCTTGTTGTGTGCCAGCGTCACATACCGGACACCTAGCTTATGGTAAAGCCGTAAAATGCTTGGACTATTACCAATTTGGTGCAAACCTTCGACCCCAATAAGGCTGGCAAACCTGCCTTCGCGATGCAAGGCCATAATGTCGGATGCTCTTTTAACCAGTCCCATGTGCTTTTTGTACAGTCGTACCAACCGATGAACGAGATCTATTTGTTGCATCGTGTCTCGGATTATCTCGAAATGCGCCGCATTGTCGCTGAAGTCATCTGACTCTGGGCTAAGAGTTTCCGTCACGCATTAGTGGTTCATACGAGACTTATGTAACAAGAACCATAGGATTATAGACACTTTTAGCACCCACCAGTCGACGTATACGCTCCAAAAGGCGCCCCCAGACTTCCCTTGAAGTAGCCGCTTCAGATCGACATGGCCTACGAGGTTCTTATTCGGATCAAAGCGCTCATCTAGCTGGTTGTCATAAAATCCACGAATGAGATGGGGCCAATCATTATGCCCATCTACACCACACCATAGAGTCAGCGCACTGTATTTCAGTTACTCAGATCAATGTCGCAGCAACGGCTTACCAATTAGTGGGACCGACCCCAGCACCTCCAATGCCTCGTCCATCCTAGACGCATTTGACTCAGACATAGGCATGGTAGTAGCAGGATGTGGCATGTCATTGATTATCGTGAAACTCCCGTAACTCTTTTCATTGGTTATCTGGGTATCGTGGTCCTTCAACTGCCAAATCTGGGCTATCTCCCCACACAGACCGAGGCTGAAAGTACCCTAGATATACCTAAACCGGACACTCACTCATAAGGGGACATGAAAGACGCGGAGTCAAGGTAGGCCAGGCTGGGCCGCCAATTGCTACATTGCTTATTGGTAAAGAGGCAACATAGTGCCCGAAAAGGCTCCGGGAACTTGCCGAATCTACTACCCGTGAAGGTCGGTACAAAAGACGATGAGTTACTGATTTCAACCACTAAATGTAATCGAACACTATGTTCTTACAGAAACCATTTGCCCCTCCGCCTCAGCACTGATAGAAAATTTTGACGCCGAAGGCAGACCATCTCCAATGCCTTCTCTTCAGCCGTCATGCACCCCTCCCTATCATTTCGGGAGACGATTCAATGAGAAAACCGATCGGAACCTGATCCTTCTCACCACGACCCTGGTGAACTTCTTAGATCTATTCCAGCTATCCGCAGTTCTCTTCGGGCTGCCGGACATTCAACGAGCCCTTGACTTCACTTCTGAAGATGTCAATTGGGTTCTAGTTGTATATAGTATCACGTTTGCGGCGTTACTCTTGATTGGGGGCCAAGTAGGCCAATGGCTAGGCCTAGAAAAGACTTTCATCACAGGTACAGCAATTCTCACTATATCAAACATCATCAACGCCGCTGCAACGAATAAAGGCACCCTGCTCGCTGGTCGTGCCATTTCAGGTATTGGGGCAGGGTTAACCGTAAGTAGTTGTATTTGAACGGGTTACTAGTTTGTCTGCGCTGACCTTCCCAACTCAGGCTCCAAATGGACTTGCCATTATCAGCAGGACGTTTCCTGACGGAGAGGCACGCAACACAGCATTGGCCATCTACACGGCGTGTGCGCCTCTGGGATCCACGGTTGGTACTGTCGTTGGTTCTCTCCTATCTTGTAATGGACCCTTGTTCTGGCCCGATTTTGCTAGCCTACAAGTGCTAACCTATCGACAGCTTCTTCAGTTGGGTGGAGGTCCATCTTCTGGGTTTGTATTATTTTGACGGCGTTATCCCTTATTTTCGCGTGTTCATTCCTCCCAAAGTTCGCGAGAACTAGCGATCTATCCATCGACGTCCTCGGTGCTGTTGTATTTACCATTGGAGTTGCGCTGTTGGTATACGGCGTCAATGATGGCGCAAGAGCTGGCTGGCACTCGGCCCCCGTCCTCGTCGGCGTGATCCTCGGCGCATGTATTTGCATCTCGCTGGTCTTCATCGAGACCAAAGTACCCAACCCAGCTATTCCTCGCTATGTCTGGAGGTCGGGCCCGTTTGCGCTCATGATGTTTGCCATATTTGCCTTCGGTGGCAGCTTTAGCGCCTGGTTCTTTATTGTTACGCAACTGTGTGTGAACCTATTGGGTTACACGCCCGTCCTTACTGCTGTATACTTCTTGGTAAATCTTCCATTCCCATCTGCATTCACACCCAAGGACTATCGGTGATCCAAAACCACTGCTCCAACGTACCTGCTAACTTTTGTTTTACCATAGCCAGGTGCTTTCTCTGCGATAGCTAGCGGGGCTCTGTCCGCGCCAATGGTCAAGTGGATCGGAGAAAAGGGGACTCTGGTTCTCGGCCTCGTAATAACTGCCTGTGGCGCTATATCTTGGGCATTCGCAACGCCAGAACGAGCTGGTGGAACGTACCACGGGGGGGATACTGGTATTCAATTGTGTGCGCGATTTTGTTTGTTTGTGGCAGCCCGCTTGCAATGGTGCCGGCTCAGAGTATTTTGCTTCGCCACGTTGAATCCGGCAGCCATGCCGTTGCTGCTGCGTTATTTAATACAGCATACCAAGTCGGCGCCAGTGTACTCCTAGCAGGGGCCAATGCTTTGATGAATTCGCAAAGAGAAGCCGCCGGGGACATGGCAGTAGTGACTATGGATGGATACCGCAATGCATTTTGGCTCCTTACTGGTGTTCTGGGAGCGGGAGCTGTGCTGATTACAGCGTTTTATTGGCCTAAAGCAACGGATGAGGCCCTGCCCAAGGAAACAACAGAGCCCAACAACGACCTGGCAATTGTTGAAAAGGTATGAGTGATGGCGAAACCTCGGGGATCTAGACTGCCCTGTCCTGGATGATTTCTCAAGTTAAGACTGGCGGCCAAGGGAGGGCAGTGTGAGGAGGGGCATGGATGGAGACATGATAATGACTTGCAACTAACTCCATGTCCTCAGAAGTGTTAATTTTGTGACTTGAGGAGAATGAAATTTTGACTACCACATTTAGTTTAATACACTTAAATAGGGACGTGGGACAAAACTCCAGCCGGTTACTTGCAAGAGCACAGGGGCTGAATTGAGTCAGCGGCTCTCTTATTACTAAAACAGCATCAAGACATTACAAATTCAAATAGATGATTCAGTGTTAGTCGCTGTATATAACCTGTAAATCCTGGTGAGGGAATAGAACTATCAAGCATGGGGGCGAATGCAACTTGAAAACTTGACAGGGAGGTAAACCCAATATTCAGTTTATTATGTATGTGACCTGAATATCCGTGAAGGATGGCTCTGGCAGTGTTTCATCGCTAGACTCGGGGAATTATTTCAAGATATGATAATTACTATATATTTCCTATCACAAGCTTGGGATGCAAATCTCGACCGTAGTTCTTACTTATTTGGCTTACTGAGCTTCTCTGTGCCGCAGACTTTGCTCGTACCTCATTCAGAAAAGACATAGACTTTTTTATGCCTCACTCCGAATTGAATCGAAATTCGATTCCATCAACCAATAGTGGCCTTCTGTGCCCACGCAAGATGATAATAGTACACGTTGCCGACAGTGCGGAGTTCATGCTCTAGCTCACTCCGAAGATCATCGAACTCGCTACTCGTTGGCTGCCCTGGTTTATCTACAATATATTTGTGAATTTTTAGTGAACATCCAGGTAAGCACAAAGATCCATTAACTCACCACTCAACATTTTCTTCATTCCATCCAAAAGGTGAAGCAGTACAGCCAATGCTTTCTCTCCCAGCTCTTTGTCATTGGCTGCAGCTCCTACTTTGATGGTTTGGCGATCTTGTTGGATATTTATTGCACCCGCAGCCTTAAGCCACTGTACTAGAAATGATCCTGGACTTGGCTGATGCCCAATAGAATTCCATGCGTTGACCATAATGTCGCGGAACTTCATGAATGCTACATGGTCCGGCCCCTCCTGAATTGATAACATATCCCCCTCATGAAGTTCAATGAAACCGCCAGGCTTGACGCAAGCAAAAAGCAGTTTCACAGCTTCCTGAGCAGTCTCATCAGAACCCACTGTTAAGACAAAGCGTTGATGGACCACGTCAAAACTGCCCTGGTATTCAGCCGGCCAGGGGTCAAAAATCGAATGACCAGAGAGGTGCACGTTGGGGGGTCGTTGGTCTTGGGACATAAAATGTTGAGGGGCTATATCAGCGCCGAACAAGCTTGCCGAAGCTGGTACGGATTGGGCAAGATCAATGAGCCAGGTTCCCTCGCCAGTTGCTGAGTCGAGAACGCGGAGATTGGGTTGCGCCAAATCTACTGGGGAATATAGCAGCTTTCCTTGCATTGCAGTCTTGGCAAGCTCATGCTGGATACGTAAGCGATCATACTCGCCTTGATGACGAGGGCCACGGTATGTATCCTCTATCGTACTTTCAGCCATTTTTTTTAGAGAGAGATGAGACAACACTTGATACCTATGATCAAAGAAGAACACGGTCCAGGTGCTTGAATTAATAATGATGTTCGCAACAGGCGTCTGAAGTATGTACTATAGCTAGCACTCCCGGGTAACGGCGGTGTGGAGTCTTCGGGCACTATCTCGTATACTCGCCGGACTAATCAATACGTTTTCCCTCCATAGATTAGAATACACCATCAAGTATCAATTGCGAAGGTCATCCTCCCGTTTTTTTCTGCATTCTTTCTTCCTGTAGTTCTCTAGGTTATCGAAATGGATTCAATGCAGCAAGATCTCTCTGTGCGCCCCACGGCTATCCCAGAGGATAAGCTGGTGCTGTATGTTAAGAAAGGTGGGATAAACTATTTATTCATTGTCCAGATAAGCACCAGCACTAATACACACGCCAGCAAGCCCGACATCCACAGCGAATTCGGTTAAACCATTGATGTTGATTGAAGCTTTGGGGATTTCTCATGCCATTCATCTCATCGAATCGACTAGCAAAGAAACATGGTTTCATACCGTCAATCCCTACAAAATGGTCCCTGCCATGGAAGATACGGAAGTCGACCCGGTTAGTGGCGAAGCCCGCCGATTGAATATCTTCGACTCTTCCGCTTGCTTGGTCTATCTCGCAGAGAAATACGATCTGGAAGGCCTCTATCGAGGCAAAAATTTGCACGAAAAAACAGTAATTATGAATTGGCTGATGTCTTACACAGCTGGACTAGGAGCCACTGGCAAGATATGGCTCCTGATGAAAATGCCTAAAGACGTGGACATCGGCGAGTCCCTTTCTGTTCTACTTAAATACATCAGGACCGAGTACAACTTCTTGGAGACGCGGTTAAAGGAGCCTGGTCAAATTTTCGTGGCCTTACCTGACAGGGTAACTATTGCCGATTTTGCCATCTTACCCCTCGCAAACGAGGCAATTGCCAAGTCGGCTGAGTTGGATTTTAACGAATGGCCACATCTGAAAGCATGGAGTGAGCGTGTAAGTGCATTACCAGCGGTTGCAAAAGCAATACATAGAGTTACACGATTTGGGCTGTCTGAGTCAGAGCTTGCGGCTCTCGACAACATAAATTAAAGGTCCGTTCCCATGTTAGCTAGTTATTGAGCAAGAATTTAAATTCAAGACTTCCTATTGTCACGCACGTGTTTTTTTTTTTTTTTTAAATTGATGTGTAATCGTTTAGTATATTGAGTATTAAAGTCGTCATGAAATCTCTTATATAACTTTGGTAAATTTATATTAATAATTTTAAATTAAGAAATGTTATGGTCCACTAACCGTTATGCCAAACAGGGCAAAAGACTAAGCTAATAATCTCAATTGTGGTGATTATTATAGTAGAGCTAGCTATTTATATAGAACCAAGCTGTTACGAAGGACTAAGTCATAACAGTGAATCAATTGGACACAGAGCGACTTGTAAATCTGAAATAGGCACCCATGTATCCATACTAGACTTCTCCGCCGTTCCTTTTCGGATCTCCATTTCTGGTAACGTTAATTTATAACCTTCTAGCAGCTTACAGAGAAACTGCTTTATCATAACGTCGGCAAAATGCTGACCAAGACACTTCCGTGACCCGAATCCAAAGGTAAACAGATTATAGCGAAGCTTATAACTTATTAGCTACGCTACATTGCACAAGCAGGCTTAAATGGCATTACCTTTCCTACCTCTTTGGTTGATAGATTCTGGAAGCGATACGGGTTGAAATCTCTGCTATCATCGCCCCAGAATTCAGGGTTACAATTAATTGCTAATGTGTCCACAACAACACTTGTCTGCTCATTTATCTGTTAGAAAGATTACTCAGGGAGAGATTAGGCAAATTTACATTTTTTGGAATCCTATATCCTCCCAGAACCTTAGCCATTGGAGAACTTTCGGGAATAGTAAAAACTGTTTACTTGTTAGCGATTTCTGCTGTATTATGATAGTAACTGGGGATGACATTTTACCTGTAAATGGCCGAAGGCGTAGAGATTCTAGATAACAAAAGTGTAGTAGAGAGTCCTTTTTGCGCAGAAATTCCACCATATCGCTAGATTGATTAGTCATTTCCCTACGAAGCTCTTCTTGTAACGCGGTATTCTGGGCAACAAAGATAATCAACCAACCAAGAACGTGGGTTGATACGTCTAGATTCGCAAAAAGGACCTCGCTCATGGTTTGTATCAACTAAATGGAAAACGACAGGTTAGACATAATCCTGCAGAGCCTGCGGATCTGTAGTGGCAAACCTCTTGCTTGGAAATCTTCCCCTTCACCAAGCTCTCCCAAATGTGTACAAAGGGAGGCTCTTGGTCGCGGCCTTTCCGTGCATTGTATACCTGCTCGTTGAAAGCGGTCCATTCATCGTCGAATTTCTTCAAATTTTGGTATGTCCCTGGTCTTAAGAATTGAGAGACCTTGAACCTGTAAACACCACCAGACAGTACTTTACCCATCAATCCGAGACTCCTTTGGCCTAGCAACCAGAGCTTCTCTTTTTCTTCCTCCGTCATAGGTCCGTAGATGTGCTCCGCCGTAGTCATGAAAGGAAATCGACTTATGTTGCCTGCATGTATCAAATCGACGCCGTGGCCACTTCCCCTTGTAAGATTCTGCGTATATTTTGCGGCGTCCTGTTCCATCTGGGGAGAAAATTCTGTGATTGCGCGATTGATGAAATAGCTGTTGAACTCGAGGCGTGTTCTCTTCCATCTTTCACCGTTGATGAGGCCCATACAGTTTCCAAGGAGCTGGTGAAATAGCCATCCGCCATTGCTTGATGTGCATTTGGTGTGGACTGCAGAGTCGACATAGAAAGTCTTGACGTCTTCTGGTCTGGTGAGGACACTAAAACTCCATAGTTAGTCTACCTAAGTCTTCTCAGAATCACTGGCCTGTGTGCCTTTACCCACATTTCTGGGACAAACCCCGACCAGATTCGATAAGTTGGGCCATGTCGTCGCCAATCTTGGCTAACCTCGTGACCACGCAAGAATTTGTCAAGACCCTGCCCGTCTATAAACTTCCATAGTGGCCCAGAGATTAGGCGACCCTGGATGTCCCGAATTGGATAAACCACGGTAGAGAGCTACGTATAAAATAAGCTACCGAAAAGTAGATGATGAGAGGAATGCGGATGAGAGATATACTATAAAATGGATAATTGGCTCCTTTTGCCGGTAAATATGGCAAACTAAAGAAATACAACACAGAAGTGCTAAGTAGCTCATACTGATGTACTCCATTCTGCTTGCTTCTTATGCCAATTTTATTGTGTGTATGGTAGTAGAATATGAGGAAATTATGGAATTGACGTGTGCATGACTCCGAGGAATAGTATTGTCTTTGTCATGGATTAGCCTTTATCTTCTTATTTCGCATTTCAAGTCAGCGACATAAATAAAAATGAAACCTAATAATGGAAACAAGGGCGGTGGGCTTGGACATCGGGGTTTCTGATACCAAGGGTTAAATATACTGGCCGACGATTTACTACCAGAGTGACAATATAAATATTCCCCGGGACCCCACTAACTGACGTTAACTTGTTGTAAAGGCCTGCTCTATTACTATTTAGCAAAGAGACAGACTAGTGTATTACCTTATAAAATTCACCTGTGGACTATTCCTAATAATAGTAATTTGTGACAAGCTGAGCTCCTATAGGTTAGTATAGGAGGGATTTCCCAAGGGACAAACCTGTACTAGGTTTATGTTGGCGAATAGGCCAGGCTGAACCGGCGGGCAATTGCACAAGGAATAAGAGTAATTATTCACACAACTGTAGAAGATATTCTGCAAATATAATCAAGCGTTGTTCTGTATTTACAACTGGCTATCTAAGTATTCTAAATGAGCGTGGAGAATGAAACTTATATATCCAGCTGTGCTAGACTGGATCGATATTTATTTTATCGATCCTGTGTTGGATCGAGAGAATGTTTCTCGATCCTCCTCTGATTGGTTGGAAGGATTAATGTTAATCAGACTGTGCCTGTTGTGTAGGCTCCCTGCTTGCGACCATAAGTGTTGGGTCGCGACACTACGGTATAACGGAACGTAACACAACCTAATATTCACAGGAGAAATCACAAGAGTTGGAAAAGCATCAGTATGCTCAATGAAGCACTTAATTATTGTACTACCCAGATCGGTAGCTAGCATAGATCTCTGGGTTAAAGTAGGCTGTTACATTCCATTGATTTTTATCGCTCGCCCACGATATATAGGTATGGAACCCTAACCCATCAGCAAGGTTCCGGTGGTTGCTATTGCTCTGTTAGTAAGTAATTCGAATGTGCTGGACAGAACGCACCAAAGCTTTTGGACGGCATGGTAGTATGAGCCTGTGGATAATTTCTTCCTTCTATGTTCCAGGTAGTTGGAGAGGCCCTTTGCGATCTGATCGTCATTCTGCGCGTAATGGCGGACCGGCAAGTAGACCTTGGATTTGGGAAGGAGCTCATCGGCTTTTAGTTCAAAGTAATAGAGCATACCACCAGTTCTATGCACCTTGGCTGGAAGCGGCTGATATATATCGAAGCTGTTCGGATTTATCCCGAATACGGAGATCCAAAGGTCCCGTAGAGAATTCACTTCTTCATCAGACTTCGGAGACTTACCCCCAAGCGTTAGCATATTCAGTACGCTGTGGAATGTAGTATCAACAGTTCGAATGTAGAATTTTAATCGTGACTTGATAGGATCCAGGCAGTCGATGGCCAATATCTCCAATGTAGCCCGCGATTCTGCAGGAAGAGATTCAATGAAGCTGACGAGCACATCAAATGATGCAAGTAAAGGAACTGCAGGCCCAGATAGCTTTCGAGTAGCATCTTTTATAATATTCCAGTTTGAAGAACCCTCTCGAACTGCTGTTTGGCCAGGTAGATAGTACTGTTTGACTACCATACCCTTCTCGAGTAAGTCAAAGGCAATAAAACACTGCGACTGTGGGACCTCTCGTTGTAATGTCGCATCAGTTTGTTGGGTTATATGGCGGGAGGATAAAAGATTCCGGAAGTGTCTATGCAGATACAAGTCCATATCCGGGGCTATAGACAGGCTTTCTCCAAGTAGCCGGACATTGGCAGCGGCATTCACCAGATCAGTGCCCTGGGCCGCTGATCTGCTTATTGCCTCTACTGAATACCTGACTTTTGGAACGTCCTTTGCTGCAGACCAACACCAACTGAGCTCAACAGGGGTATGATCATCTGTCATGAAGCTCTTCCATATATGAGGAGCCTCAGTTGCCGAGGGATGAAAGCCCAGGGACGGCGAGACTGATTTGCGAAAGAATTCGGTGTGCATTACCATTGAATGTACAGGGTATCCCGCCATAGTCAACATATCAGTCAACATAGAACCTATATCGTCATTCCATATTAGGCTATTGACGTCTAGCGGTCGCCAGCGGCTGCTTTGTTCTTGTTCATCCTGTTTTGCAAGTCAACAACTAATGCCTGTCCGTCCCTAACATTGATCATTACCTGATCTAGCCTTAGAGTGGCGTTCTTGAAAAGTTGTTTCCTATTAGTGGATGTGAGACTCTTAGTGGCAAATGTAAAGGGGTATCTTTGGATGTAACATACAGGTACATGTATGGTGCCATTTTCTCACTGGAGCTGGCGTTAAATGCTTCACACCAAATTAAGTCAGTTTGGTTAACTCCCCATCAGGTGATGCAAGGAGAAACGGATAGGTTCTCGACATTCATAAATATTCCAAGGCTGGGGAGTGGTCCTTTGAGGGCCAGTGCCTGAGTGCTAGTGTTTCCCAGCGGCGACTAAGGAGTGCACAACTTCGGCGACTAAAAAGAACTAACTTGTCTATACAAGAACGCGTATTCCATCGCGCCGGATATATCCCGTCCCCCCTTTAGAGCGAATACTGCCTCCCGTAATCTCCAGTTCGGAAACCAAATTGCTCATCATGCAATCAACACAGTGCGAACAAAGGAATCAGAGTATCATTCCAAGCCTCCTGAGTCAACATGGTGCGGTGTTGACTGGTGATGTGGCTACTGTTGACCTCAGCACAGCCGAAAACTGGTTTTTGAAGGAAATGTTGCTGGAAGTAATACGAGCAGCACAGAATGACCTGTCGGAAGAGGTATCCTTTGTAAAAGAGATATATTCTCACTCACGAGCCCGTTACTAACATTTGGTATTTCTATAGGACCTAGCCTATGCTACTGGGATTGGTGGCGCGAGTAAGGTGCGAAATTTAATGGCCAAACTGTTCAATTCCTACTTCCGTCCGGCTCAGAGCGTTGAAGCTTTCCATATTGTCTTAGCAGCTGGGGGAAGCTTTGCTTTAACGGCTCTTGTTGAACAAATCTGCAACCCTGGAGATGGGATTTTGATCGCCACGCCTTACTGGGCTGGTCTAGATATATCAATTTCCATCCATACTCATGGAAGGATTCTTCCAGTCAATGTTCCACTGGACAAGTTCTTTCTTCCGGAAAGCGTAGAATACTACGAAGAGGCCCTGCGTACAAGTTCAATGCCAGTCAAAGCAATCTTATTGTGCAACCCGCATAACCCCTTGGGTCAGTGCTATCCTCGGGAAACGCTAGATGTCATGAAGGAGTTTTGTCGGCGGCGAAATTTGCATTACATTTCGGATGAGGTGTATGCCCTCTCTTCCCACCATTCAAATACCAATTCTGCCGTTCCCTTTGTGTCGGCACTGGAGATGGATCAGACCGGAATCAATGATCAGGTGCATATCATATACAGTTTAAGCAAAGATTTTGGATGCAACGGAATCCGTGTGGTGAGTAAAAAGCGTGCATATTTGCCTCTGATTCTGACGACTATGTTATGCATCCTTACTAACGGTAGCTCTCCATAGGGCGCACTAATCACGCTCAACAAGGCGATCCGCTTGAGTGCAGCTTTAAGCACGCACAGTCAGGTTTCATCTCTATCTACAGCTATTACATCCAGGGCAATCCTCAGGCCAAGTTTCATTGAGGAGATTGCTGATACTAGAAGAAAAACCCTAAGTCAGGCGTATTCTGTAGTGTCTTCCTTTCTGTACACCAACCAGACGGAATTCATCCCAGCATACTATGGCATGTTTGTCTTCGCGAGGCTACATAATCTTGGCACCGATTTCAAGGCGGAGGAGAGGCTTCTTGCGTGTCTCAAGACGAGTGGAGTCTCGCTGTCAACAGGTTCAAGCTACCATTTTAACGAAGCCGGGTGGTTCCGAATCTGTTATGCAGTGCCAATAACCCAATTGCACGAAGGTTTAAAAAGGATTGCAGTTGGTGTTCGGGATTATCTAACCGAAATGGAAACGAGCCTCTCGGCGTAAGAGGAGGTATCGTAAGCCGAGTGGTCTTAGGCATGGAAGAAACTTGCATCAGAGACGCAATAGTATATCTAAAACTCGCATATATACTTCGAATATAAGTACTGAAACGCACAGTTTGCTGTATGTTGCTTGTGCGGCAATAGCGGCCTGCCCTATCGAATAGCGTAAAGTATGTTCTACAACAATTAATTGCTATGCTATGTGCCTACGATAGAGATTAAAGCCCGCATAGGGTATCTTTGAATGGGGATTGGAGTGAAAATTTAGGAGGTACGGCAACTAGAGCTACAGTTAATGAAGTGCTCTAATATGGAATATAGAATATGTCTATTAAGGTAGATGTTGAGAGCTAACAACCTATGTCATTCTTGTAGATCATGTTTTGGATGGAAGTGGCAATTGGGGCCAGGCGATACCTTCAAGAGTCCATCTCCCTAGGAGTTCAACTCCCTCAGAATACATGTGTGATGAGTCAACTGGTAGTGTATTGGAAAGGCTGACTACATAGTTTCCTCCATTAGTTTCTGAAAGTCCTTATAGCCTCCGCTGCCAAGGAGGTATCGTATATGCGTTGTTCTAAAGCGCGCTTCCCTCTCCGATATGTTTAGGAGGAAGGGTGCTATTATGCGGCACTTAACGAAGTATCCTTGTGTTCTTAGTTCGCCGTACTTGCAGACGGGTCTAGCGTCGTGCCCAAATCTCTCGTGGTATTCCGTGAAGTCCCCGTGCCCCGTCGTTTCAGCGAGCAGCCTGTGCAGGATTGGGCGTGGGAGATGCCGCTCGGGGGCTGACTACACTATAGTCGTGACCATATATTTGCAATGGCCTCGCCGATCGTAATTGCTATTGAAGCTGGAAGTAGGTGTTCCATGTATTCCATTCGACATACCATAGAATCAGGCTCTTCCGTAAATTCCAGGAGTAATGGAAATTTAGCTCCAGTAGTTTTGAGGAAGACTTCCTCACTCCTTACATCGGGGATAGACAGTGTGTTAGAGATAGAGTCTTCCAGACTATTATACACTAACATGACCTGAAATAGCTCATTATGCGTTGTAGCATCGCGGATATCCTTTAGAGAAATTGAATGCGCCAAAGCATCTCTAATTAGCTCGCCAACGGATTGAATGAAATCTAGAAGATCATATGAATCTTGAAGCGGTATATGGATGCGTATCGGCAATCGATCAAGAAACACCCCGAGTAAATCCTCAGTCCCTGGTTCGGTCCGATCAATATGAGGGATGCCAATTACCACATCGTACGTCTTTTTGACCTCTGCCAAGGCCAACGCAACGATGGTAACAAATAGCTCCATGGAGCTTGAAGAAGTGCGTTTCCAATTAAGTGAGAAGGAAGTTGACTTTCCAACATACTGGACCAGACCTGAGGGCTGCCCAAATAGTGGTTCTGGGAGGTTAACCAGCTGAGACCTCCAATATTCAATGTCAGATTCATGCCTGGAAACCTGGACATGATTGGATTTCCATTGAGCCCACGCGGCGTAGCCCGGATTTGACAATACCTCTTCCAATCTCTCCTGTTTCTCTTTGTCGATATTGTGTAAGTACTTAATGACTACCCGACGAAAGAATGCTTTGATTGCGACCTTGTCTGTAACCGCATGGTGCTGGATGAGCACAATGGTAGTTTCTCCTTGGTTTCGACCGAGCAAGACTCGTGTCAATGGGCCACTAAATAGGTCAAAGGGGCGATTGGCTAAATTGGCAACGACATCGGAGTTCAATTGCTCTTCTCGAATTATGTCACAAGGTGTACGTGACATGCACCTCACAACTGTCTCTTTCTCCACACGAAAGCAACTTCGGAGGATTGGCTCGCTGGATGTGACTGCAAGAACTGCATTTTCCAAGGCTATCATGTCAACAATACCGATGAGACGTATCTGAACCGCTACGTTGAATGCCTGCGGAGTTGGGGAAGACATTGAGAGTAACACCAACTCTTTCTCAAGATGAGAGGTGGCATTGAAAGGCGGCTTCAGCGTCATCCATGGCTGCTCGGAAAAAACGGTCCGAGATACGTTTGCTCCTTCCTTCATACAATAATCTGCAATCTGATCGCTTAATGCAAGAAATCCTGTATTCCAAATAAATAGTTTCAGCGGCAGCTTCCTCTCTAGCTTGCCGCAAACTATCTGTGCCATTCTGAGCTGTGAGAGAGAACTACCTCCGAGCGCTAAGAAATCAGACTCATCATTGATAGCAGTCTCTTCAGGAAGACCGATTGCAGTTTTCCATGCTTCGATTAGTAGTTGCTGCAGAAATGTACTTGACTTCTGGTTACCCATTATTGTCGGGGATGAATATGATTGCAACTTCTTGCGATCAAGTTTTTGATTAGGCATCGTCGGCAGACTAGGCAATGCCACAATCTTAGAGGGGCAGGCATAGGCGGGCAGACGGCTTTGAAGACCAGCTTGGATAGAGCGAACATCCACAGTTGAGGGCTCCACAAACGCTACGATGATATCTCCTTGGACGACGGCAGCTACGCGGCGGACATTCGTGTCAATCATGCCGATAACATTTTCAATCTCGGTAAGCTCAACGCGATAGCCTCGGACTTTGACTTGGTTGTCGAAGCGACCTTGAAACCGAGGTTCCATAGCTTCCGTCCAGACCGCACGATCACCTGTGCGATACATATGGTGGCTAGGGACGAACGGATCGGGAATAAATCGAGTTCGAGACAGGTCTTCTGTACCAGGGCCTATATAGCCTCTCGCGACCTGGATACCACTTAGGCAAATCTCTCCCGGTACTCCTATTGGAACAGGGCGGTTTTCCTCATCAAGGATGTATACTCCAACCCGAGGAATTGCCCACCCCAACGTGACTTCTACTTGCGGTTGGAGAGGCTGAATAAGGCATCCAATAGTGCACTCACAAGGGCCGTAAGAATTGTATACGATACGGCGTCTCGCCCAACGGTCTGCGAGGGCCTGAGGTACAGCTTCACCGGCAAACAAGATGGTATCCAAGTTGGAGAAGCTGGCTGGATCCAATAGAGAGAGAAAGGATGGAGTGATCATTGTCGCGTGGACTCGGGATAAATGGGCAAATGGATCCTCCGGATCATAAAGGACAAGTGTTGCTCCATAGCATAGTGTTCCGAATATTTCGGCCTGGTTGACGTCAAAGCCTGGCGAGAACATCTGTGCATGGCGTCGGCCCGGCCGAGCATCCAAACGTGAGGGCCCGTATGACAGGTATGATACTACCGATTGATGTTCGATACAAACTCCCTTAGGAACACCCGTAGAGCCGGAGGTAAAGGTGATGTATGCTACATCATCAGGCTTTGTTACCGTCTCCAGCCGCTTTGACTGCTTACGGTCCCAACCAGCCAAGACATCTGGAAGGTATAAGCTCATATCGAAGAGGTCGTTATATTTTTGAAGACTATCTGCACTGGTAATGATGCAGAGCTTAGCTTTGGAGGTCTCGAGCATGATCCTAAATCGTTGTGACGGTAACTTGATATCTATAGGCACATATATCGCTCCTGCCTTGATAGTGGCAATGACAGCAATAACCCAGTCCATGCTGCGATCGCTGAAGACAGCAACAGCTTCTCCAGGTTGAATCAGAGAGGTAATTCTCTCAGCAACATAGTTTCCCAACTGGTCAAGTTCATGATATGTAATCGAGTGCGTCAAACTCTCAATAGCGACTGCATCAGGCCATTGATCAACGCCGGTCTCGAAGGCCGTTTTTAAATTAGATGGACCGACATATGGATCCATAAGCGCTGGCGAAGCACTTGTTAGCGAAAGGAATTCGCAAGGATCTAGCAAGCGTGCTCGCAGTTCGGATATTGATGTACATCGTGGGTCGAGAATTGCATGAAAGATATTTCTAAAATGTGACATCATGCGTCGAATTACTGGTTCTGTATATAAAGATCGGTCAAATAAGGTTCGGAGGCAGAGATTGGCATCTTCTTGTCGAATGGAGACGGTTAACCCGAACTCGGGCCTATCTATCCGATCAAACCGCCATTCGGAATCATGGAGGCCGGGTAGGTCGTACTCGAGAAACAAGATTGTTTCTAGTATTCTAGAATGGCTTCCAGGCATGTATTTCTCCATTGCTTCGGCGGCCAACCACTGATGCTCACTGATGAGACGAATCATATATTGTACATGAGCTAGAAGCTCGTCTTTCGTTGCCAGGCCGTCTAAATCAATAGGAAACGGACAGGTATTCAGCAAGGGTCCCACAACTTCTTCTATGCCAGGTAGAGGGAAATCTCGGCCAGAAAATACAGTACCAAAAACAAGTTGGTTTTGAGAACTGTAAGAGCGCAGCAAGAGGGCCCAGGCAGCATGAAGCGCTGCCGCCGGTGTGAGTTTGTTTGCGGCACATATCCGCTGAACCACCGATAAGGGGATGCCAAAATCAGCCTTGATTAGCCCGAATCCATCAAGGGATCCTTCCTGGGATGGCTTGGGGAGATTCAACGGCGAAACATCAGCAACCTTGGAAAGTAAATCTCTCCAAAACGGCCTTCCTTCCTCACGTCGGTCCTCGACGTACCGCGGTAACAGTTGCGAGAGCCTCCAAAATTGCTGCGGCTGGTCAGGCAAGCTTTCTCCCATTATTGAGGCGTGAACTTCCCTAATAATCGTGCCAATGGACCAACCATCTATGAGACTGTGGTGAATGAGCCAAAGCAGCGTCGCAGCAGTACCATCCTGGTTAACCAGGAGTCTCAGAGCATTGACTGGAAGGAAATCATTACTATCCTCCTCATGTTGAATGGACTTCCATAGTCGGTCCGCTTCGTCGTCAATGGTAGTCATGTCATTACCAGGAACACGGATCTCGGCCCAATCATGGGTATACTGTCTTCCAACACGTTGAATGCCGTTGAGGGGATCAAAGGAAGTACAAAAGATCGAGTGCCTTTCAAATACTGTCCTCCAAGCCGTTCGGACTCGACCGAAATCCATCTCAGGATCCCACGGCAAGTATATATATATTAGCATGTAGCTCTTTGTAGATTGCCCAATTGAGGAGCGGATCATGCCTAATTGTGTAGGAGTCATTGGGGCTGTTGCTTCAGTCTTGTTTGGGTCCCCATTTAGCGCCCCTGGTATAGATTGGCTTTCCAACACTTCAGATGGTTCAAGCTTCTTGATGAGCTGATGTAGGGGAGCGGGATCGAAAATATCTTGGAATCTGACCGTTTGCCCCTTACGATGTAGCCCAGACAGAAGCTTTATCCCAAGTAGGGAGTTTCCCCCAAGTTCCCAGAAGCTTCGATCCATAGGAACAGATCCTGGTGGCCACCCTAGTGCATTGGCAGCTGCCTCCCGCAACAATTCTGATAAATGTTCTTCTTTTCCGCTAGCGATTGAACTTGCCTGCTCAGTGGCAAATGATGACTGGAGCAATTTGATATCGACCTTTCCGTTTGGCGTTCGGGGGAGCTCTTTGCGGGTAAAGATATGGTCCGGCACAAGAAAGCTGTCATGTTTTTTGGATAGGAAGCGTCGCAGAGTAGCTGCATTGATATGTTCTGGTGTGATAACGGCTACCAATTGAGCATTTTGCATGAACGCAGCTGCCGATAGTACTCCAGGGTACGAAAGCAATGTGGGGAGAACATCTAAATCAAGGTTGATGAGATACCCGCGGTTTTTAACCATGCTGTCCTCTCGCCCACAGAAAACGATGCCTTCTGACGTCTTTCGACCTAGATCAAGAGTTCGATATAATCTCTGTCCATGCCACGTTATGAACCTTTCCGCAGTCAATTGCTGGTTCTTATAATACCCGGTAGCCAGGCCCGGCCCCGCGATGAAGATCTCGCCATTAGATACAACCTGCAGCTTTTCGTTTAGGATTAACAATTGCGTATCAGTCATTGGATGCCCCAAGACTACTGGAGCTCCGGGTTGTAGCTCAGCCATACTTGCGCATATCGTGGCTTCGGTTGGTCCATAGCAATTATAGATTCGTCGATAGGAGGCGGACCACCTCTTTACCTGTGCTAAATTTGGCGACTCCCCTCCAAGGAATATGAATTTTATATTCTGATATGCCTCAGGGTCTCCCAAAGAGTCCAGCAGCTGAGGGGTCGCGGGTAAAATTGTACACCTCTTTGCATCGTCTAGAACTTTCCCAGGTTCGGACAGGATGAGCTCCCCCCCCGACAGAGAGTACTAAAAAAGACACCCCAGGCAGCTGGGACCCGGTTCCAGTCAGTATACCCGTACATGTAATAGGCAATTTTGGCGCACTAACCGTCAAACCCGAGGGAGAAAAGCAGCAAGACGCTGTCACCACGGCACACTCCCAAATTAAAAGGCATTCCTCCGTCGCCTCCTTGTCTGACATAATTATCGATACACCTGCGAGGTATGACAACCCCTTTCGGAATCCCTGTCGTACCGGATGTAAATATGATGTATATCGGCTTGTCTGGATTGCTTTCCACATCGACTATGTGCTCGGGAGCAGTGCCGTAATCCAAAGATTGACAGCTGGCGCTAATTTTCTTTGCCGATATCGTCTCAATACCTTCGGCCTTAAAATTGATTTCAGTAGAATATATGACCAGATCAGGCCCAATAGTTCTTAACACTTGCTCGATTCTTCCTTGGCCCCAAGATTCCGCGTCCAAGGGCACAAAGCATGCCCCAAGCCGAAGCAATGCGACAATGGATGCTACACTCTCAAAGCATCTGGATAGGAAAATTGGGATTTCGTCCCCAGCACGAACTCCATGCGCCCTGAATAACAATGCCAGAGATTGAGAAGCCGCATCAAGATCCCTGTAGGTCCAACACCTTCCACCCTGGCTGCAAGCAATTGCGCCAGGTGTTTCAATGGCATTTTGGTTGATCAAGCCAGCAGTTGACAGCATTTTGTTTCTTTCTTTATCCAAGATTGTCGGTTTGTCTCTTTCTGCGGGTGAAATCATCCTGGGTTTGTCGCTCATCTTCCTTTTAACAAGTTATATTTAAACAAGCCTCAGCCCATGCATAGCAAAGAAGAGCGATTATATTTTGAGTACTTGCTAGATTTGTAACTAATGCTATCCTTGTCAACAGAGCACTTGACTTCCTACGGGGAATAAAGTCCGGCATGTATATAGCATTAAGAGGCCGGCGAATTTTACATTCCACGGCCTGATCTAGAGACTCATCTACTCATATTTGCTCTTCTCTGGACTAAAAGAGGTTCACGTCTCCATCCATCACGGTGGCAGAAATTTTGGGAACTTCACTTCGTGGCATCCTTGAAATCTACGCTAAATAGCAAGATGGACTCTCATGCGATCGTAGACATACTGATTCCCTTTGATTGGTGATTTTTGATTGACCCGATTTCTGCGATTGGTAATTATACTACGACAAGTACATCACCCCCCGACCCTAAAGCTAGCCAAATAGTGACGTTTGTCCCAAGTTCTCGGCAACAATTTGCTGAGAGGCTCCCATCCCAGCCAGTGAACCTGAAAAAATAGCATGAGGTATATTCTTCATCATCCCGCAGCTGTCACCGGCAGCATAAGCCCCTTTGACGGAGGTTTGATAGAAAGGTGGACCAGCTTCTATGTCTCCATTAGGTCTCAACGCTAATCCAAGTTGCGTTGCAAAAGGACCACGAGGTTTAGTTGCGGGCGTATGTGCCAGAAAACCTTCCGTTGTACTGCTACCATCTTCGAATTGAAGGTGTATTCCGACCCCATCAGCCTGCAAGGTCATCTGCTGGATCTTCCTCGTATCGACCTTCATAGGCGCCACTGTGCCGAATCCGGCAGCGATATCCTTGGCGAGGTCCTCGGAGCCATTGGTATAGATATTGACGGTTTTACTGAGGGTAGTTACTTGACGAGCCACGTGGAGCGCCATCGGAGCCTTAGACAGTCCTCCTATCGCGAGAACTCCAGCGGAGGAGCAGTCTCGTTGTTCATAGCCCTTGCAGAAGAGGCAGTGGAAGCTAAGTCAAGGTCAGGTTCGTCAGAATATGTCCTCCAAGGCAGAAGCTTTTCATGGACATTCATACATAGCCTTTCCCCAGCATTCTGCATACCCTTCTATCGACGGGAAAATATCCTCTACACCGTTTGCTAATATTAGCTTTCGGCCATTCCAAGTCTTCCCTGCCACATCGGTGAGTGTGAAGATGCCACTCGAGTCGTCTTTCTTAACGTCGGAAATCCTCGTCTGGAGGACATTGATCTGGTCGTAGTTGGAGAGGATGTTGGACCTAGCAGCCTCCCTGTATTCCAACGGCTTTGTGCCATCGAATCCAGGTATGAGGTGCATATGGTCCGCTGTATCGTTTCGGTAGGTCCCCTCATCAAATACAATTGAACTCTGTTGCTGTCGGGCCAGGGCAAGCGCCGCAGTCAGGCCGGCTGGGCCAGCCCCAATTATCAGAACATCAGCCGTATCCGCCATAATGCAACGAGTGAGCGAATTCAATCTATACTTTTGCCTTGATCATGGGCCAGATGGGTGGGAAGACTGGGTTTTTCATTGACAATCGATCCCAACCAGCCCCCTCTGAGCGGCGAATAAGTCGTACCATGTAACGGCTCGGAACGTATTCTCGACCGGCACTCCATTACATGTATTTAGTCCCCGCTAACCCGTGTATGATCGACAGGGCTAGCCAGTCTGAAGTCAAATCCAATTTTAATGGCGTGCTCGACCTGAGTGGCCCAAAAGAATGGGTTCGACTTTGGCATTGTGGCGGTTAAACAAAAGATGGTTATAGCCTCACTGATGGGGCTCTCCATATGGGCGTTATTTACATGTAGTCATTTTTATTTTTATTTTTCGAACACTGTATAGCATCTTCTTATACACCTATCACACGAAACTCATGAAAAAGTTACATTATTGCTCATCAGTCTATGTCTGTAGGTTTGACTGCTGCAAAGTTCATACAATGCAAACGGCCCATCACCACCACAAAGTCAGATACAAATCAAGGTAGTCTGAGTTTTAATATAGTCATGAGAAACCTGGTGGCGAACGTACTTCTCCGAACCTACTACACTACTGGCTTCCGACCCCAGACGAAGTAGACACGAACGGCGATCTTATACTTGCTCATCTCATCTTCGAACTTCTTAGGCAAGGAAGCCCATTCCTGCTCTGTCATTCCCACTTTCTCGGCGCTTTATATTGTTCAGCATTTGTTTTCTGTTTGCGTTAAGAGATTTCCTTACCTAGACACAGACTGGAAGTAGGCCATCACGGACGACATATTACGTCGTCCTCGCTCTCCCAGTGCAGGATCCGGATGAGAAGAGCCTGCTATCATATCTACCGTCTTATAGCCAACATCTGCGAGACCCTCCTCATTCAATCTGGCGGCTAATTTTGTGGAAGCGAGAGGGTCAGATACTACCGAGCTTGTGAGCTCATGAAACTTCTGAGCGGCCTGGCAAGCTTCAAGGGGTTCTGAAACCGGAGTTTTGAAATCCATCTCAACTAGCTGGATCCAAGCACCTGGTTTCATGCATTTAATGAGTTTGCGAAGGACCGGCTGCACCTCACCCTCCGCAAACAGGGGAATGACAAAACGCTGGTGCACGAAGTCGAAGTTGTTTTCCCACTCAGTGGGGAATTCATCAACAAGATTTTGCTTGACAATTTCCAAGGGAGGATCGAGAGGGGGGTATCCCTCAGGGCTTTCAATAAACTTCGTTAGCATAGAGTAAAACTACAACACCATACTTGGTGTTATGCGAAAGGGGTTGTCGTCAGCTTACATATTATCAAAGCCTACAAACTGAGTACTCTCTGGAAAGATTGATTTGACATCTTGTATCCAGTATCCTGTCATAATTCAGTGATATGGCCAAGCCAACGAATGAAGCGGGTATGTTTACCGTCGGCTGTGGCCGAGTCCAACACACGCATCCCCTGACGTCCTAAATCAATAGGTGCCAGGACCAATCCGCCAGCACCTCCTTTCAGCCACTCATGCTGATTCTGCATGCGTGCTGCCTCTTCCAAATTGCGAGGTAGAAAGTATCTACCTGCAATTTCCTGCTTCTGGTCCTCAGGCATGGTTGCGGGGGAGTCTTGAGCCATAGCGTAATGAGATAGTCCAAAGTAAATTAAAAAATCACGTTCGTGAAGTATGAAATATTTGTGTATAGTCCTTGGGAAGGTGTATAGGCATATATGCGCCTCAGATGAGGTTCTTTGTACAAGTGACCAAAAGGCCCATTGGATGCCGCCCAACGGATAATATCCTGCAGCTCCACAGCTGGAGCAGAATAATAGCCGAAGCTGAGGCGAACTAATTGAGACCGAATCCAACTGTCCCCCTCGGAGCCAGCCAAAGACAGCTAGTAGGCGTCATCCGCATGGAGAAGGCATGGAGCATAAACTGCCTCAATTCTGTTTATATGTGCAATGCAATGCTATCCGTAAGCCATACTTCTGGTTACTTCCTATTATCTGGAACGATGAGCCAACCGTTTACTTTTTTCAAAGCCTCTCAGTTAAACCAGGAGCCGGGACTCTCCAGCCCGGAACTCCAGTATAACAGTTCTTCTCAGGAGGTATATATGTGCGGTATTTGCACAGAGCCGCGTTCGCAGTAATGATGACCATTGCCATTATGTCTACTCAGTGTTATACTAGTTCTATGGTCATGCTATTAACTCAATACTGACAATATTGTGGAGTCTACGGAACATAATCAACGTAAATATCGTAGAGGCTTGACTAAATATTAGCTGAAACCTCTCAAGGTTCTCAAATCAACTACTATTTAGTGAAAATATACACAACTGTAATACAAAATCAGCTACGGATAGCTCAACTCCACTAGGATATGCCTGCCCATTCAGAATTCTCGCCATCTAGCCAGTGCGTAAGTAGCATGCTCTCGAAGTGGGGGACTTCCCTATCAGGGTTCTCAGGTCTGGGCAGTGTGGGTAGCTGTGCGGGTTGCTTTTAGCTTAACCCGTAAGCTTCCTTTCTTTGACACATTTGACGGTGAGAGTGTTTAAACTACCTAGTCACTTAACTACTCAAGTACGTAATCAAACCCAGCTCTGAAGATAAAATGGCCATCGAATCCATCTTCCAGATTGTATATGGGATTTTTTTTTCCAATCTAAACCCCTGTCAGAGAGAGCGATTAAATTACCTTTGATACTTAATCTTGAACAAGTCTCTTCTGTACCGAAGCTATGCTGCTCATAAGCATCCTTTTCAGTTTTCTGCTGGCCAGCACTGGGTTTGCCCACGTTCCATTCCTAGACGACGGTAGTCACGACTCGATTACAACTGCATGGGAATTTCCAGATCCAGTAGAGACTCGTCTTCTCATGGTCTCTTTTGATTGCCCATCTACCACCTCATATAGCAAGGTTCTCATTAATGATACCTCGTCATACCTGGTTGTCACTCTGGGAATTCCCAACATTACGTCGCTATATAGTTATCGCCCATCACTCTGGGCGATCGGCAAAAACGTCAGCATTCCATCAACTTATGAGACCGATTCTCAGAGCCAGATAGGCATCGCTCAAAGCCCTCTATTTAAACCAGCCGTGCCTCGAGGTTTGAACGCAGTGGAATATCCCACTGAGGACACTGGGGCATTCGTGCCATTTACAGAGGCTGCGACTGGTATGGCAGGATTTGGCTTGCTGCAGGCCAATATTACTTTGAGCGGGCCTGGAACAGTGTATTTTGCGCTACAACCGATTGAGCACCGCCGCGGCAGAATTTTCATGGCCCTGGGATATAACGAAACAACCGAAAGTGAGCCTGGCTCTGCTGATAAATTACAAATGCAAGCTTGGTTTTCAGAAGAGGCAAGTCCAAGTATTGGTCAGCGTTGTATACCTTGGTCTGCTTGAAGTGGTCATAATAAACTGGATTTCTATAGTAATAAATTACTTATTTACCAACCTAAGTACTTTACTACTATAAACATTAGAACCTAAAGGTTTATCCCTCAGGAATAATAGGCTATACTAGCCTATAGATCTCAGTTTGTTACACTAGAGTAATAATAAAGCTAATTAATATATAATTTAACACTTTCTATTAACGCCATACACCGTATGGGATATATTAATGCCTTTAGTTCCTTCGGGAATGCAGTTTACGAGTTCCGGAATGTCTTCTCTGAGTGCATCTACCGCGGCCTGATAATTGAAAGGCGAAGCGACCAGAAATCGCTGCCCACCTGCGTCAGGCCGTTTGTATACTTCTATGTGAGCTTTCGTAACAACGCGAACATCAACAAAGCCCGCAAAATCGGTAGGTGGTACTTCTTTTGCATCCAGTAGACTCCAGAGCACAGCAGTCGATTCGTTGAGATGTTTTAGATCCAATCGGTAATTCCACCGATATAGGGGCCAAAGATTAGAGGAGGGCTAATCGTCGCCACGGAGAAAGCATGCTCCTCACGTTCCATCCAATCTCAAATGGCTTTCTCAGCCAAAGCCTTCGAAGCACAATACGCTGACACAGCATCCGCATTGGCGGCTTCTGCATAGGTCATTGGGTTCCAATCCTCTTCCGAATATACATGGCCTGGTCGGAAACCTTTTGATAGGTCAATGATGGCCGTGAACGACGAATTTGTTACCACGCGTTGTACGCTGGGGCCATAAAGGTTGACAGCCTCAAGCATTGCAATAGCGCCTTGAATTGCTGGATCGAGAGGCTGACGGCAATTATCCTCGACTTTTAGTGTAAAGGGCGCGGCGACACTGAGGACACCAGTGATGGGTTTAGACGCCCTAATAAATGCAGGTTCGTAATTCTCTTTCTGAGTAAGATCTCGAATAACAAATACTGAGAATCTTTCGGCGTACTCCGCGAAAAGATTTCGAACCTTTTTAGCAGATTCTGGCGAGCGAACTGTGCTTCGGACGTCGTAGCCTTGCTCTAATGGCTCTTTAATAACATGGCTGGCAAGAAAACCGTTTGCCCCGGTTATAAGCAGCGTCTGTTCTGAAGGACTTATCATGGTGCAGACTCGATGTCGCGTGTTATTTGATATCAATAGCGGGAAGAAAATCAGAGCTTTAGAAACACATAAGACGAGGTACGAAATCTTAAACACATGAATAGCATGACTTTATTTAAGTAGCCGAAAGCGCAATTATATAGTGAGGTGATGATTGGGATATTGCTACATAGTGCAAGACTATCACCTCAATAAACAATGGAAAATATAGATCTCGGGAGTAATCTCTGCTTACAAGCTGGAGGTTTCAGGGTTTAGCGGACATGAGGATGGGGCGAATGTGGAAGATCCGGGGTAACAGCCGTGCAAGTTCAGTAGCATACTCAAGCCATAGCTCTACGCGGATGTAGGAGTAATGTGAGAGTACACAATGGCACCTCGGTGATGTGACTGAACAGGATAACGGCTAACGGGCATTCGGACAGTCCTGGTTATTTGCAATGTATCACGTCTTGGCATGGATTATCATACTTCAGCTTAAAATAAGAGATGCCTGAATAGGTGGAACGTCTGGAAGAGTTAGTAGACCAACTGGCTTACGCCAGCATCTGCGATTATGTTGCAAGAGGAACCATAACAAAGAAATGAATGGAATGAATGTATCCAGAATATGTTTAAAGTCCATGTCATATCTGCGCTGGGGATATTTCGAAATGTTTTGGGAATGCTTATCTAGGTGATTCTCCAAACCATACCGGCTAAGCCAAGTATGTCAAGGTTAAACCCGTTGTATGCTACCCGCTATGGAAACATAAACTTTGAGCTGAGTCAATGACCTTCGAAAGGTATCCATAATGTCTGGTATAGATCGGTTCGTCACACAACAGTCTGTGGCTAGTTTGCTATTTAAAAGGCATGAATGTTAGCAGGGGAAAGTGTTATACAGTTAATATGTTGCAGTAGTATCCTGAATTCAAAAGATCAAGAATCGATCATACCATTTGCCTCATAGCCACGAGGGACATCTACAAGAAAGTCGTTCTCTTGGGCATTGACAAAGTTATCTGAAACCGTAGGGTCTATATCTGTTGATGGGAGACTGCTGAATGGAATAGCAGCCACCAGGGCTTGGATTATTACACCGGCAGCTGCAAGAGACAACTTAAAATGCATTTTGTTAAAATAAATAGAGATATTTAGAAAGGGTGTTGCGTGTATTGTACTTAACGAAGCTCTCCACTCTTCACTTCACAAAGTCAGGGACACAACCTTCTATATATATAAATTATAAGATAACGTCGGCAGCGCGGAACTAGGCCAGACCTTTTAATACGTGCTCTCGGCAAAAGACTAATAGGGGAAAACCCGGGATTGATATAACTACTGCTTGTTAATCCCATCTACTGGCGGAACTAGCAGGATAATGCCCGTCTTACCTACATATTTGAGACTAGGTATGCTAGTTAGAGTACAGAGTATTTCGCCCCCAATTTCAGATGTCCATTCCCTATTTTAGGAATTGTCTTCTGCTTTGCCTGAGGTCTATTCTAATTGCTCCTTTCCTTTGATATACCATATGAAGAGACCTAGTAACCAGTCGTGCGCCAACTGGAGGACTGATATGAATGCCCATCTGATAACAGTACATAGCAATCAGTATGTTGCGGCAGTACTCGTACTCTGTGCTCCTCTAACACTGGTCTTCATCGGCACTTTCAAAAAGAAGAAGGGCCGATAGAAAACCTGACGTAAATGTGTGGACTAGTACAAAGAAGGGAGCTACTTATGTTGGATTGCCGTATCAATGGTGTCATTAGAAGCAAAAGGCTAGCGTACCCCAATGTAGACAGGCTAGTATTGATAATCACTTTCTCAAGCAGTACATTGTAAACATAGCGGAAATTTGTAAGTTGATAAATCGAAAATTGAACTGAACGTAAGTTGATAGATCACAAATCGAAAGGAACGAGCATAAGAGAATTCATGCAGCATGCCGATCTTTAATGCGTAGAAGCAAACTTCTTTTTCTTTCTGTCCCATTCATTTACAAACGCTGTAGATGACTCTCATGGATAACATAGAGTGTAAAGAACAGTAGTGCTCTTCCACGCTTTCCAAGTGAAATTAGTTTGACCTATTAAATGTTTCTCATAACTTTTATTAGACTTCTGCCGTGAACAGGTACTTGACTTCGCCTTCATACTACACATGGTTGTTTAAATAATCTCATCCCTGTGCTCACTCAGCCATGCATCAATATAGACGTGATGCTCTGGCCACTTGTGTTTGTCAACCCATTCCTGTATAGCAGAGAAGTCTCTACACTTGTGTCCGTTATTATAATGATAATGTACATAGTCACTTGTGGCCTGTAGTGTTGTATCTGCGTGGCACATCAACTGCTCGCGGACGTAGTCGATGCAATGCAATGTATGCGGGTCATCCCGCGTAAGTTCTTCCATAGAAAGATGTGACACAATTCTATTGCGGACGCGATACAAGCAGTGAAGTGCATGATAGACGTCAACTTGATACACGCTCAGTTCCGGGTGAGCTGGATGTGGATTTGAAGCGGCAGCTCCTTGTTCTCGCGCCCATGCCGAGTCAACAGCAACAATGCCGTCTTCTGGTTTCAGTATTAACAAACGGGAGCAGTGCGTAGCCAGATAGAGGAGTGTTTACCCAACTGAATATCGCTCCATAGCTGAGCATTCGCTTGTGTGTTATTTGCTGACCCTTCAAGTCCGTAAAAGAAGAAGGTAGAGTTGTAATCCCAAAGCTTCCAGTCTAGTGTAAGACAAATTTCAGCGAATGCGCCTTCAGTTACGAAAAGTTACTTACAAGGATCAATCACTGTGTGGCTGCCTTATTTATTTATTTATTTATTTTATTATTAACGTTTACTAAGTAAGTTAGTTACATAAGTCCTTATTTAGGTATTAGGATAGTAGAAGCTGCTAAGTTTAGATTAGGTATTTGCTATGTTTTAATATAATAAAGGAAAGACGGGGGAATATTAATCTATATTATATATTTATTTCTGTAGGGGGGGGTTATATAAGTTTATATCTTTTATTAGTTTTTAAAAGTTTTTATACCCCCTGTCGCTAAGGAGGTATTAGATATAATATTATAACTTAATAACTTATAGTCGCAATTGGCAGACCTATAGGGTAGGTACTATGGATAAATAATAGTCTATATAAATTAATTAGGATTATATTTATTTTTATAAAGTAAATATTAGTAAATAATTACCTAATTAAGAAAATATTTACTTTTACAAAAGTAAATATAAGTAAATATTATATTATATATATAACTTTTTATACTTATTTAAAATAGTTTAAATAGCTAATTATAAATATAAAATAATATTTAATTATATTTATAAAGTATTATTTATTAATTATATAAATAAACCTTTTTATTTTATTAATTACTTATTAATTTAGCTTAATTTATTTACTAATATAAACTTAGTATAAAGTTTATTTTTTAAAAATTCCTTTTATATTAATACTATAGGAGCTTAGTTTATTATATATTTATAATTTTTATTTAGAGATTACCTTAAACTATAGGTAATATTATTATAAAAATACTAAATAGTTAAATTTTATATATTAAATAAAGGAATAAATTAAGAAAGTAAAATCTAAAGTATATATAAAAGTAATATTAAAATTTTAGATTTATTTAAAAAACTACTAAAATAATAAATCCTAATATAAAAAAATTATAATTCCTTAACTACTACTAGCTAATAATACTAAAGTATAATAATACTTCCTAAACCTTAAAGCCTTAGTTACTTATATAAAATAAACTATTAAAGATTAATAAAATACTATTAATATACTTAATAAATAACTTAATATTTAATAATAATAAAGGTAACTACCTATGTTTAAGCTAGTAGAAAGGTCTTTATAAAAAAAACTAAGTAAAATTATTAAGCTACTTTTATTAATACTATTTAATAAAAACTTATAAAAAATTAAAAAATTCTTTATAAATATAAAATTTTATTTTAAATACTTTTTAATTACTATAGCCCCGCTAGAATAATAAGTTAATATTATAAAAAGCTAACTTATTAAAGAACTTAAGAATTAGTTTAAACTATATTTTTAAGACTTTAAGTAATATAATTAAGCTAAAAAAAAGCTATTACTAATATACTTTTTAATAAATATTAAAAATTTAAAAACTAACTTAAGGTATTATTTAACTAAATTAATAAAAAAAAAAGAAAATATAT